>JAOYSI010006084.1:0-13096 GCA_025775065.1 Hiodon alosoides | reverse complement strand
ATATATACGCACACACACACGCATTCACAAAGAACACACACACATAAACTCATTAGCTGCAGTTTTGTGTTAGTTCCAGTAAAGGCAGCGTCGGGAGACTCGGAAAGGAGGAGGCATGGAAATTGTGGATCTTTGAGTGAGTATGAAGTACTCGACCTTGAGGAGGTATAAAGCTCTTCAGCAGCTGCGGAGCCTTAAACCCGTTTTTTTGTGGGGGGGTTGGAGGCTTTGAATTTGAATGTCATTTTAGGATGAAGGGACATTGATGGGGTTTGAAGATTCCTCGCCACTGGCTTGACTTGAACCTCGCTGTCTAATGAGAACTGCGACGGTACAAAACGCAGGACTGAGGAGAAAAAAATGGCGCTAATGATTAATCAGCGGTACGGTTTTAATTACTGTTGATTCCAGCTGACCTGCATGGAGGCCATTCCAAAGGGGGGGGGGGTGAGAAGCAATTTTTAAAAATAATTATTTCCTGATTGCAGGTCAGAGATCTCTAGTTTACTCATTAGTTTAAGTGTTTCAGTGCTCTGTGTGTACTGTTGACATCTGAAATCCTGATTAAATGATTGTGCAGCCGAAAGCACAGCCTCTGGGACAGTGTGTGGTCTCCAACTCATACGAAGAAAGAGAGATAATTAGGGTCAGCCTAATTGTTCCAACGATTCAAGCCGTCGCAGTGCACAACAGATTCCATCTCACCCTTCAGATGGGGGAAATGAACAGTTTAGATGCTGCTCGTTGGCATTGTTCAGGGAAAATAACTAAATGAGCCCGTTAGCAGCATGCACACAGATTCACGTGTGCACAGAGCCGGCGCTTCCGTGTCTTGCCACCAGAGAGCAACGTGCTGTGGCCGGCGAGGTCGGGGAGCGGGGAGCAGGGAGCAGGGAGCTGGCCCTGGTTTTTTTTAACGTGTTGCTGTTGTGCGAAACAAGAATCTGGACAAGCAGGTAATAAGCCAGAGTTGGCAAGTAGTGGGGTCAGGTGCACCGCCATTAACATTCCCAGCCTCGCTGTCTGAAAGAGAAGACCCCAGGATTCTGGGATGCCTTTATAAACCACAACGAGAGGCGTGTGGCCCGCCCAGAGGACAAAGCACTCCAGGAGCACCTCCTTACAGCTGGGATTACCCAAGCTCGTGTCTCAGTTCCCCTACAGCTAGTCACAGGCAAGTCAGAGGCGTTTTGCAGTGCACAGCCCCGGTCGCTTACACAGGCAGTGCGTTAATAAAGGCGCGGTTAGTATAAGTGTGTTTGTGTATAAGCAAATGTGCGCAGGGGCAATTTCTCATTCCTCAGCTGTCTCTGCGTGCCAGAGCCAATGCAACCACTTCATCAAAATCAGCTGCTGAAAGGTCTGGGAGATTACCCACAGGAAAATACTACTGGGCTTTAAATAGCAATCAATTTCTCCGGGTTTTTTTATTTTTATTTTTTGTCGACGCGAGTTGCGATAGGCACAACATTGCATAGCTTATAGGGAGAGAGAGACGGAGAGTTTACGCTGACTGCAAAGGGTGTAAGTGTAAAGTTTGGAAAAGATTTGGATTGGAAGAACTCATTTGAGATTGGAGAGTTTAATTTGACAGGGAATACTCAACCTCTGCCTTCTGACCATGTTGGCCAGGAACACTCTGTCCTAGACTACAAAGAAACTCTGGTCTGGTCCTTAACGAGCCCCGCTACACATGCATGTTACTGAAGTACCTAGCGTCTACCCCTCCTAACTTCTGCATTGGCCACAGCTGCATGCTTAACTGGACGACCTTAAATGCTCAGTTTAGCTTATTTATACATTTTTTTCATGGTGACTTAGTGATAGATGTGATTATAGCTCACCAATGTAGTTACCTGTATACCCTCTGATGTGAATTTGACAGCCAATTTTGTCAGGGCTCCGAGACTGCCTTGCTCCCTGGGCGCTTTGATGGCTAAGAATCTTTCCTCGGTTCCTAGTTCCTAGACTCCTCTAGTGGGAGTTCCCTAATTTTTCCTCCTCTCTGACACCTAATGGCCAGAATATGGAAAACTCTAGTCCTTTTTTTTTTTTTTTTTTTTTAAAGACTAGACCAAAGATTATGGTTTCGTATTTTTTTGGAAAGGTAAGAAAACTTTATTGCAGACTTGGGCGAATTTGCTGCTCTTGTGATTTGTGTCACGCCGGTGAGCCTATGAATACAAAAAAATGTTTAATGCTAAAAAGATGAGAACGGGTTTGGCATTGAATCACATTGATATACAGTGCCATGCCACCCCTGTGACTGAGCCCTCCACACTTTCATATCTCATTCCCTGGTGCACCGAGTTGTGTGTGAGGAGACAAAAAATTACAATGCCATTCTTGTGTTTTCTTTCCAAACAGAATTTTATTTATTTTATTTTTTTCTTCCGAAAAGAAATCAATACGCCTTTCAAAGTGAAAGCTGAGGATTGTTTTATGGAGGAACAAACAGATAATGAATCTGGTGAATTTCCGCGCCGTTCAACTCTTCCCGGGTTTCTCAGAGCCGTTTAAAATGCACTTTTACCAGTCTTTCTGAATTATTTATTTTCATGTGATGGAGAAATATCCTCCCATTTTCCACTTCTGTTAGGGTTTAACAGACAGTAGCTTTGCCATATTAATACATTTTGCTTAAAAGCAATGTTGAGGCCGAATGGCGCTCCTTGCATCACTTTAAACAAAGAGCTTTCCTCCATTAGCATGATAGTTGCTAGTTATGATGGCATTCCTGGACAAGTACCCTCTTCTGTTGGGTGTTCAAACCCTCAATTAAATCTACCGCTTGAGTGAACAGGCAACCCCTCAATAAAGGTTTAAATGCAAAGGAAAAAACAAGCCACACCGCGTTGGTCTGTAAATGAGGATAAAAACGGCATCGCCGGAACTATAACACCTATTAACAGAACCCCGTGTCCATCTTGTCCCAGTTGTCATAGCTGTGCATTCCAATCACCGACCGTGTCTCTCAGGCTGAGTAACGGGATAAACAGACAGACAGCGGCGGAGGTGTGGCGGCTCACAGGAAAGGTCAAAATGCAGTGTGCTGCGAAATCTCAGAGATGCCTGAAAAACAAGGTTTTAGTGAGATTAATCTGTCGGAGAGCGACAGTGCTGGTTTTAAAAAGGTCACCCGTGGCAACCGGACGGCGGTTGCTTTTGAGTTTGAAATATATTGAATCTGACCGGCGGGTTTGCGTGGCCTCAGGTAGGTCTGTGTGTCTTAAATGTCACCTTCCCTCTCCGCATTTTGCCCAAACGGCTGTGCTCGCAGGTGTGGCGGGGACCTCATGCTCTGTTTATCGACACGCGGGTGGGTTTTTTTTTGTGTGTTTTGCGTTTTTAAAGCCTTCGACACCTGCCTGTGTGTAGTCAAGTGTCGGGGGTGGTGAGCTGCATGGGTATTTTATTATGTGGTCTCTCCTCTCCTCCCTTTTCTTTCTGAAGGCCGTAAATAGGGCAATAGCTACATTCCAATAGGAGTAGTCTAATTGGCAATTCATTTGGAAACTTATTTGCTCCTAATAAGAGGTAGTTAGCGCTTGCTACATGATTTTTAAAAAATATGCATTAAAAAAAATATATATTAAGGAAGAATAACATTGTTAATCATGTATGTGACCTTCTTTCAGGTTGTTTTTAGTTAGTTAGTGAAAGGAAGCTAAGAATTTGTGTTACTTATTTATGATTTGTTACGGAATTATTACGGAATCAAGAGGTTCTCTACATCAGCACATTTATCAAATCTTTAAAAATCTTTAACTTAAAAATTTTTAATTCACAAGGAGGTGAAACAAGAATCAAGGAACATTAAGAGTGAATTCTGGTGATGTTGCGTTAAGTTTGCTTCCCTCTAAAAAATCTTCTCTGAAAACTCTGCTCCTGACGGAGCTCGCCTGTTCTTTGGACTTCCATCACCCTAGAGTTCAACACACCCAAGCCCACCAGCTGCGTCCAGGGTTTAAGCTTTGCGTCACATTCAGCTGAGAGCAACAAAATTGCATCAGTGCTTACTCAATGCTTAAGAATTAATGTTTGACTGGAGTAAACGCACATGCACCATTAAACAGCAGCATATAATTATCAGGTTCAGTCAGGTGTCCTTACCCCTTGAGTGGAATTCTGCAGGACGCAGGAAAAAGGCTGTGTTGGTTCTTTTAGCCACCAAAAAACACCATAAAAGGTATATCTTTACTGAAACTACCATCCGAGTAGTTTCCAATAAGTAAAAATTAAATAAAATTAAATAAAAACTCTTTCTCGAAGAGGATGTGCAATAGTACTGTCCATTTGTAATTATTTAGCAGGGCCTAATTTGCTTTTTATTACAAAAAATAAACTCTCGTTTTACAAATCGAATGCAACGATGTGTTGTTAATGACCAACAAAATAAAATAAAATGACAAATTGATCAAAATGCATTAGATATAAAACAGGCACGCTCAAGTGCAAACCCTTGTCTGTAGATTTCACATTAGTTAAAATAAGTGTTTCACATGATTTCAGGTTAAATCCACCTGTGGGCCTGTGGGGGGGTCTGATAGTACGCGTCATCACAAAAACCACATCTTTAAGCCATGGAAGTATTTCATGCTAAATATCCACTATTGAAACTTTTGACAAAATTTTTCTGATGTTATGCAAGACAGATGGCAGTGTAACCCGTTATCTATATATAATGTGCAAATATTACCTTGTAAGGACTATGCACAACTAACTGAGTAGTAAATGGGTAGTTCCGTACGCTAATGGTGAACGGGCGTGAGAGGTGTCAGGCTCTGTCACGCCTTCCGTCCTGAAGTGACCGTCCTTCTCTTAAAGTCCCAGACTGACAAGTATCTGATTTTGACACGTTTATTTACACTGAATTTCTCATTCTTCGACGTGGTTTTTGCTGTTTGGTCGCGCTGCCGTTTTCTCTCCTCTGCTGACCGAGTGCATTTTGGATTCTGTCGATCTTTTGGATTCTGAAGGCTTGGAAAAATGAATGCTTTCTTTTGTCTGGTGTAATAAATCATCAAGCTGGGTTTGCATAAGGATGAGGACGCTGCAACATTACGGCGTGTCGGGGGGGCATCCGCGCGGCAGCCGGAGAGAATAGAAAATCTGTGTGTTCCTGATCCGGTCAGCAGTTCAGACATAGAGCGGAGTGGTAGAGCGAACAATGTGGGCTCGTTAGAGGTCAGGTCAGCAATATGGAGTTGCAGTAGGGCCACTTCTGGAGGGGAAAAAAAATACAATAAAAATAGTATTTGAATAATTCTCAATAGCCAAGGTTTCCAATACAAGCCGGCTTCCAAAAACTGTCGTAGATCAAGCCGTTTGTGAACGGCATCAAGAATTTGAATATTCTGACAGAGAACTGTAGGAAGAGATCCATGAAAATGAAAATGAATTGTGAAGACACCCCTCCCAGAACAGGAATAGAAACGGAAAAGAATTAAGGGACTTATATGGCAGACTTAACTTCCCTGATGTTTTTAGCTTTAGAAAATGTTCGAAACAAATCACGTAACTTCGCCATATATCCGATAATGGAAACAGAGGTCAGACAGGCCTCCTTTTTCTTTCGTTGTTGCCTGCATGAATCAGAGCTAAATGTAGAGAAAGTCAGAAGTCAGAAAACTACATTGGCTTGTCCCAGATGATTTGCACATGGACTGTAGGCTATTTGTTTCAGTTACTAGACTTCGCTAATTATTTTGGCAGCATTTCTCCCGTCTTAAATAAGGAAAAATACATTTTTGAGTACTAGTCTAGTGACATGTCAAAGACGGAGTAAATGTGTGTTTAACATAGAGAGAAGAGCAATGGACAAATGAAATACTTTGTGATTGGCTGGCTGTCCTTTTCAGCACCTTTGTGATTGAACTGCAACGGTGCGCGCCAACATATCCCTTGAAGTATTAAGGACCACGTTAGGATGGATCAATTTCAGCTCCAATCAGTAGTGAGAACAGTCGTAAAGACTGATGGGAACAGGCAAGCAGGGCTCTAGGGTTGTGGCGAGGGCGGCGTTTAGGCATTCCGCGACGGTGAGAGAAGGGGACGGTGACCTGCCGTGTGGGAGGTGACTTTACTCAGCACGGCACGGAAAATAACCAGCGCCAATGCAGATTTGTACCAGAGGGTAAGGCGAGGCTTATCAAAGGAAGTTACATACGTCTCCCAAATGAACATGTCCATGTCATTGATGGAAACTAAACTTGACCAATCACCTCTTAGAGTTAAGCAGGGAAACTAATGAGGAATGGCATCCCTTAACCCATCCTCAATGTTAAAATCAGTTCAAAAGGCTACAATGATCTAAAATAGAAAAGGTTGATTTAGGGAAGACACATTTCCACTGAATCAGCCAATAGCTAGTTTCCACAGTTATAGACATTGTTTCAGTCTCATGTTGTCAAAAGACAAGCACCGCAAGGCGGTTTACCGAACTAAATGTGTGATGAAATGATCTATTCAACATGCGATCGGCAAATAAACTAAGCTATTTTTAGCATGAGTATTACCGATTTAAAAGCATACAATATAGAAATGCAGGATTATACGCAGTTTAATACTCCGATTAACAAACAGATCCATAAAAGGTTTTTATAAAAACCAAGCACAATACAGTTCTTTACCCTTAGCGTTGAGGTTATGGCCCAGATGGACTGTGGCCATAGCTGTGACATCAGGACTTTTGAACCCCTAACGAGAAGTTTGCTGGTTTAGATGGCACAGGGGAAACTGCTGCTCTGCCCTGGGCTTGTAAAAAGTACTCTGTCTAAATTGCTTCAGTTATTATATTGCTGTGCAATATGCACAGTTATACGTCTGTTGGGCCAAATATATAATAAAGAGCTTTACCAGTGATTAAAAAGAATATATAAACAAAGAATGAATAAATAAAAAATATGTCAGAGCAAGACTTTCATTGCCGATGAGGCTTTTCGTATTCCGAACAGACAAAGATGTTCTAAATCTAGGCTGTTGCCATGCCAAAACGGACTTCTTCCTTCAAGCTGCTGTGTGTCCTGTTATTCCACTCCAGTAACGCGGTCCTAATTTGAGAATCAATCATAAAAGCACCAAAGATAAATTCATCAGTGTACTGGCAGACTGCGTAACTTCTTCCTTTATACTGCCTGTTCTATCTATCTTTTCCACTGAAAGGCCGGTCTTATCTATGGACGTATTGATCTCCTAATTCACAGTAGACTGTACACAGTTGGGTCAAATGGTTTGCTCATTTATCTGAGTCCAGCATGACCCACTCTGACCTTTTGAAACTTTTACGTTTTCAAGCCTTCCTTTCTACGTTACTTCCACACTTACACCCGGAGACTGCTGCTTGCCAAGATACACCTCCCATCACCCTGCTGAAATACTCCCGTCCATTCATTCGCTACTTCTACGCAACTGTTGCTCGAGTTCATCGATGCATCTGTCTCTAACGGCAACGGTTGAGAAGTACTACAAGTGCTCTTCATCAAGGAACTGCGCCCATGCACGGATGGACTGCTTTTAACCATGAGCACTCTACAAGCACCACTCCCACACTAGAGTAACTGGGTTAATTTGCAGTAAGAATGCGGAGCCTGTTTAAGTCGCAATGAAAGGCACTTGCAACATTTATTAACCGAGATCCCATTTAGACTTTACCGTGCGGGTTTTATAATTTATGTATTTATCCTATGGGAAACTGAATCACTCCCTCCATCAATATACAGGTACGAATCAACGATGTCTGGGTTTATAGACAAGTGTTTGTCAGTAAACCTGTTCCACAAATCGATGGCTGGGTCTAGCCCCGGGTACTTTTTATCAGTTCCTCGCCTTGCATGATGTATTACATCATTTATCATTACCCCACTTCCAGGAAGTGTAGGCCTGGTTTTAACTATGGTTCACCCATTGAGAGTAGAAACACAGAGCTCCTCCATCAGTAGACACACTTGGCTGAAATAAGGATGGAGATTTGAAGAGACTGTGATCCAGACTCACATTGCAAATATGGCATCGAGCGGCATGTTGCAAAGCTTTCTTTTCCCGTTGTCCAAGTTTTATCAGACAATATTCTCCTCCTGCCCTTTCAGCAGTTATGGCGACTTTGTGTTCCTGGCAGATATTATGTTGAATATTAGCCCTGACACCCTGATCAAGCTGGCACAGGCTTTGAAATCCATGTAAAACAGAGGAAAAAAGTAGCTGTTACAGGAGGTGAGAAATTGCAGAGGAAGACAGTCATGTTGGTCATGCAAATCACAAAGTAGAGAGGGCAAATCTCCTTCCCTGCCTCTTTCTCTTCCTGACTAATTCATTTCAGACAGGCTCAGCGAAGCCCCTCTCTCTATAGGAGGGATCCGAGATTGTGGCCCTGTCAACGCGACGTTCAGATGAGCTGGTTCTGGAATCAGCACCTTCTCTGCCCAGGGTTAAATGAGGGGGTGGCAGGGTTTATCGCGGTGTGGTCGCGTTAGAGGAGAGACTCTTGAGGGCCGGTGTTCTCTCAACGAAATGTGATGTCAGCTTTGCAGTTCAAGGGCAGGGCGTCGCAACGGCATTCACTGCAGGCGTTAGTGCGGGGGCTGGAGGTGTAATGGGACCCAGGACGTGAGGAAGGGGTGCATTATTTAGTGTACGCCCCTGGCCCCCTCCTGTATCCATACAGCGCACCTAGTAAAGCACTGAAACACACCTACTGCCCCTAAGACTTGGCCAGTGGGAAGCACGAATGGGCCAGCCAATGGAAATCTGTTCTGTTCCTGTTTGAAATGGAGATTTTTGTTTATCAACCCCCCAAAATAAATAAACAAACAAATAAATAAATAAATACTTCACAGACAATGAAAGGAAAGCAGTGAGGCAAACAACAGAGGTTGAAATATCCCCCGGTGCTACAAGACCTGCCCTGAATTCAGAATGGGGTGGAAGTCAATGTCGGTAAGGGGAATTATTTTGCTTTTTTTTTTTTTTTTCTCAGTTCCAAAGCAAGAAACAAGCACCGTTGACTGCTCTGAAAGATAATCTGATTGCAGAGGATTGATGCAAATCAGTGTAACAAGAAATCTTTGAAGTCAAGTGCTTTTTACAGTTTTCAGAGGCAATAATGACTTGTGAAATGAGAGCGGCAAGATAAACAGTGCATTGCAAATTGACATTATTATTGTCACATAACATGATATTAAACGTTGTCTTTTAAAAAGATAACATTATCTTTGTGGAGGTTGGGCAAAGTGTGACTCATGCAAAACCCGACATTATCAGATCTTCCCCTTTAGCCTGGGTGACCTCTCTTCGCACCAGAGGCATGATATCCAGGTGACCATGGAGGGTGTTTGAAAAGTCCCTCTGTGTTTTTTACAATGTCTGCGGCTATTTACGAATGGAGTGGAACTGTATTTTCCCACATTAATTAATTAGCTGGATGGTTAATTAATCATTAGTGGGACCTATGTTTCATCACATTTTCCACCAGACGCAAATGTAACTTTGAATTATGCATAATTTTCCATAAAAAATATAGAGAAGAGGATCCTGCAGCAAAAAGGTGACAGTAAATTTATTTAGAGTGCCTGTGCTGCGGCACTCTTCAAACCACAAAATCTTTCAAGGGTGAGTGGGCCCCAGCTCCCACAGTTTTAGGTAAGTGGCTCAATAGGCAGGCAGTTCTGTATTCCATAGACAATGGTGCCGCGACCCGCACGCACGGGAAAATGGCGAAACCGACTTCATTACTGAAATCATCGGGGCTCAGCGTATCTGTGCCTCTCACCCAGTGCAAAGGCCGCCGACACCTTCTCGCGAAAAACAGCCATAGTTACGTGTTATTATGGGATACCTGTTGTCATGCATGCGCTATTAATGGGTAATACTGGGCTGTGACTGACCTGCAAATATCCAATTTTTTCGGAATAAAACATATTTTCTGACGCACCACACAGAGCATAATTACCCTTTAAAGATACTCATGTCTTCTCACATGCTAGTTTAAAGCATGAAAATGATCTTGGTGGGAACTTGAACATGTCTTGGCGCATTTTAAGCGCTTGGACCAAAGGCCCAAACTGTGGAGTGCTTCCCTCCCCTTTTATAGAGTGATATATAACTGACTAGCTATACAGATAATGCAGGTAATAGACGCAATAAATGCATCATGTTAATTTTGTTTCCCCACTTAACCCCTGCGTCGCGGGGAAACGGGAAATGGTTACAAGGGATTTACCTTGCACATGGGATTTACCGTAGATCACACCTAAGTTTGTCCGAACATCCGAAAAAAGGGGCCAATTGCAGTCCTGTACCAAGAGCCAAGCTTGCTTCATGTCAGATAGCCTTGTCCTCCCTCGTGACCACCGACACATGTCCTGTCAATCTTTGGGGCAAAATATTGAGTCGGTTTTACTTCAAAAGGATTTTTTTTTTCAAAATCCCCTCACTCACTGTAGTTTTGAATGATAAAATGAGAAAATATATTTTGTAAGATATCCAAAAAAAAGTGTCCACTACTTCAGTTTTATTATTTAGATATTTCATTTTACAATTACACTTTATAATTGGGCACAATGGGTGTTATTTCAAAATAAATTGAGCAATGTATTGTCATCCGTCTGTTTGCGAATGTGATTTTGTTGAGAACAGCATGACAGAATTAGCTTTTCAGTACTGCGCAGAAGCTTGAAAAATGTAAACTTGTTACTGATCGTTTACTGTACTTCTGTGTCAGTGGCGCTTTTTATCGGTATTGGCTGAAACTGGTAAACCGCTTATGACACACATTTACTGATTCTTTTGTATCGTCTGTTTGGATGTTCCTGGCACACAGTCATTGAAATCAGTTGTAGTTCTGACATGCTTTACTATAGAGAAGAAGTTTAGACAGAGAAGTTTAACTAGATTTGTGTCGGTGGCAAATATTAAAGCCTGATAGGACATCTATTACTAAAGATTTCAGAAATCCCAGACTGGAATCACTGGTATTGGGACCGCCCCGTTCCTTCGGAGTCAGCGGCGGGCGTTTTAGCTAGCAGGCCAGTGTTACTCAGTGTCTGTGCATCTCTTACATGAAGGATCGCTGCACTGAGACCCGGCCCTGAAATCCTTTTCAGTCTTACTTGGGCGTACCCACAGCCCCTCGAAATCAAACACACCTGGAGCGGATTGATGTCGATAGCCCAAGAACGCGGCACTCTCTGCCGCTGGGAGTCAGTGAATGAAATCTCAAAAGAACAGCTGCCGCAAGCCGCTTTTCCTCTTGACATGCTGCACCGCGGCCGCTCTGAACACCTGGCCCCTCCGCACCTGCGGGTGCACGTGGCACCGGGCGGCTACCACCGAGACCTGCCAGCGGAGGGGGTGTGGATGTGGACGGGGAAAAAAAAAAAATAGGGTCCTCCTCGGCGTCATTGGTTTCTCCCAAATGCCTTTGCAGCCGGATCAATTTTCCGCGCTTTATCCTGTTATTAGGTGTCGCGTCAGGGAAAGCCGATCTTGTTAGCGAGAGGCGAGCGAGGACAGTCTTTTAAACGCTTTTAAAACTGCGCGAGAAACGGCGCCTCATTATGGGCGAGTGCCGTCACCTCGCCGATATGCTCCTCACTCTCCAGCTCATTGTGAGGATAAAGGGAGCCAATGCTGAATTTGGTTTTCCAATTGTGTTATTTAAAATTGAAATGACTGGGCCTGTTGATACAAACAAACTGGCTTAGTAATCCCGGACAGGGCGCGTGATGGAGACAATTGAACGAGGCGCGGGAAGCACTTCATCACTGCCAGATTTCGGCGGAATTCAATTTCAGATGGTCTCTGTGTGTCCCCTTATCTCCCTCCTCCAGCGTCGAGCTGGGTGTCAGATAGGGACAGTAATAATATTGTTCAAGGAGGCAGGGGAGGGAAACATGCAGGTTACATGAAGTGAGAAATGGAGGCAGAATTGGCAGCAGGCTGAGGGGAATTCACTGTACCCTTCAGCTGTGTCACCAGATGATGGATTGCCTGGGGTTTTTTTTTTTCCGCACATGTCTAGTCTTGGGTTTTGTCATTTTCACTGCCAAGTATTTACAGTTTGTGTCCAGCCCGCGCTTTTAAACCCTCCATTTTAATGTCGGCTGAGATACGGCGTCAAGGTTTAAGGCTGGAGATTTGGGTCAGAGGGAGCCTCAGAAAAGCGTAGAAGTTTGCGCTGTGATACATGCGCTGTAAATAATGTGCGTTGGTTTACTTCCCGACCCAGGCCAGGTTGCGAGGCGGATGTGCGCAGCCTGTAATGATGCTCGCGCCTCCGTGCCTGGTGTTACAGGGAGACCGGAACTGCGACGGGGTTTATTTTATGTTTTTAACACAGGCTTCAAAAATAGAAAAAAAGTGTCAGGGCTATCCGAATGGGTTTGCAGTTGGAGGAAGAACTTGTCTATGCGAAGTGGCGAGCGTTTTGTTAGCTGACTCTGTCAACTAAGGTGCTGTCAACATTGTTATAATTGAGCTGCTTGGCGGACTCTGTTATGCAGAGCGATTTACGTAGCGGGTAACTTTGTGTAGAGTGGATAAAACCATTTAAAAAACCCCCACAAAAAAAAACGTGGCCCGGTCTCTGGGCTGCAAACCTTTGCTTTGTGCTCTGACGTGTTAATAAAGCCTATTCATCTCCATTCCGCGCTCACAGACTCTGCTTCCCCTTTCTCTGCGGTTTCCCTTTGTCTGTTCCTGGGCCCTAACTAGCTTTGTAGGAGCAGGTGAAAGTCGCTAATGTTGATGGAGAAGCTGGAAATTAAATACCGCAGAGCAGCACTCCGCTACGACAGCAGCTGTGATTCCGGGGTTATAAATGAAGATTGATGGGGTGAGCGGAGAACAGGGGACGGCTCATACAGTATTCTCATATCATCAATTTATACATCTGCCGTCTCCAAGGCTTTTATTCTATTACTCAGTTCAAACATCTTGTAATAGACATCCAAAATGTTTAGGTTTTGAACACAAAGCAATTTATGCGCTTGTTTGGCTTTTGGCTTGGCTGATTCTTAAAGTAATTGGCTGTGGGGGGGGGGGGGGGGGGGGGGGGGGGGGGGGGGGGGGGGGGGGGGGGGGGGGGGGGGGGGGGGGGGGG
>JAOYSI010006083.1:2218-13098 GCA_025775065.1 Hiodon alosoides | reverse complement strand
GTTTCCCAACAGCCCCTTCGGGGATGGTGAAAGCCCATTGGCGGGGGAAACGCTGCCTGCCATCCCCGTTACAATATATTATACTTTTTGGGATATCAAGTAAATGTACCCATGTTATCTGCATATGTTCTCTTGGCAACCAGATGTTTGGGTTGTTGGTTTCTGATTTACTACACATTTTACAATGAACAACAACATCAGATTTTTAAAAATGTTTAACGAATATTTATTTTTCAACTGTTGCCAGTTCATCTCAAAATCATCCAACTCTAATACCTTAATTCTTGCACTGCATACCAACTTAATTATGTAACTGATTGCATTTTTATTAGTTAATTGAGTAACTTATCAAAACAAAAAACGGCTAATGCCACATATTTCACGTATTTATAATGTCACGAAACGTCTTTGAATAAATATCCTACACTAATTTTGTTTGCATATATCCCTAGTATATGATCGTTTTGCAGTGTGAATACATTAAACATTGCAAACATTGTAGCACTGTTCTGAAATACGAACAGTATTTGAGCAGGCTGCTTATGTTCAAAATCTACCATTCCCCAAAACATAAAGTCGATATAAAGACATAATTAAAGTCGAGTTTTTTTTCTAATGCACTCCACTGTCCAGGCGACACTGGTGTAACAATGTCACACAGTACTTGGTTGTCTTCACGTTAATTAAAAGGCTGAGTGTATTGCAGTGACCCTTCAGCATTAAATTGTCATGAAGTAGTTTTGTCTAATGTTGCTTTTCAAGAAATTATTGTACTAGTTCGAGAGGTTTCATAGTTTAGTGTTTAATTCCATTAAGGTTGAGTCACAGTATCAACGATCAAGCTTGAGCTTTGAGATGAAAAACCTAGCTACACATTTTTTGTTGTGCAATATATTTTCTTGTGGTCACAAATGAAATTAGGTTAATAAAATGATGACGACTCCACATGACCTTAGACAGATAAATGTTTACAGTGTGTCAGTGCTTGTTCTCTTTGACTGATTGGTTTTCTAGCTGTTTGTTGCTAGGTGAGCCTGTTCAGTCACTGTGTTATGAGGAAGAGAAAATGAGTGCAAGTATGACCTTATATTTCTTATTAAAGGGTAAATTGTCACAGGAATACAAGTTGCTGGGCAAACATAAGCAATTATAAATGTATTACCATTAACTTCGGTCAGGCGTTGAAAAGAAGTGAATGGCAACAAGACCCCTTCGTGCCTATATCATGTTGTTAATAAAGTATTTCCACATTTAAAATATCCTCTAGTGGCCTGGGGATATATTGTAGTTTATCTTTTCAGTCATTCTAAAAATTAAAATAGAGTAGTGCATGTGTTACCTGAGCATCCGAAAATGTTAAGAACCAACCATATGTAATTGAAAAGGCCATCTTCAATTCTGTGCTGAGGATTATATATATATATATATATTTCTGTATTTACTGTAATGGCTAACTGACTGACATATAGTGGCTCATATTTCTCAGCTCACCTGGGAAAGTGTCTCACTTTTTTGCTCTCCTCTTGTCCCTGACCTTCTCTGCTTTTTCTACTCAGACCCTCTGGCCATGTCCAGCGCAGCTCTTCAGCATCTCAGCACACTGTCCATGAGTCTGCAGCTGCTGGATCTCCTGCCTCGGCTCCTGAGTGGCTTTTCCCTCTCTCCCCTCACGGCCAGGCACAGTCCAGGCATCCGACGTGCCCAGCCTCTTACCTGAGCCCTACACCCGCTCCGGCTATCGACCAGTGGGCCAGGACTGGAGCTACTTTCTGCTCAGCCTCCTGCAGAAGCACAACGAGACGCCCGAATGTGTGGACCCACTTGCTGGCGCCACTGGCGGTACTGCAGTGGGGGCCTGTCGCTGGGTCAGGGGGCCTGTCTCTGGATGCCCTGCCGCTCTGCCTGTACCTGACCTCGGCCCTCACCTACCTGGGCTGCAGTGCCACTGCCCACCTTTTGCAGTGGCGCTCGGAGCTGGCGCACTGCGCATTCTTTTCCATGGACTACGTGGGTGTTGCCGTCTACCAGTATGGCTACGCCTTGGCCTGCTATTTCTACAGCTCAGAGCTGGCCTGGAGGGAGTGGGTGGGCTGTACTTCCTGCTCTGGCTGCTGCTTCGCGAAGGTCCGGTATCGCCACTCACACCCACTGCGCAGGAAGGTCTGCCAGCTGATACCCACTGGCTTGGCTTACCTGCTGGATATTAACCCTGTGGCCCACCGCCTGGCCACCGGCTCCTGGGCAGATCCTGCACTGACCTTCCGTGCACTGCAGGTGGCGTCACTGCTGTGCCTTGACTTCTGTGCCCATGTACAGTGGTGGACATAGACAACTTAGAGCGAAGCTGCCCTGAGAGAGAGATAGGGGTGGGCAAAGTTACTACCAGTAAGAGAGGCATTGTGAAAAAATCACAATGACCTACGCTAGGCTCAGGGAAAGGCGCTTACACTTATTTTGTTTATAATCTTCTGACAAGCCAAGCTGTTTAACGGTTTTCCTATTGATTGCATTGACTCGCATATAATTTTGGATTTTTTTTTTAAACAAACCCCCTTGGTTGCCAGCATAGGGTTGTTAAGTGGGGAATCTTTTGAGCTAATGCTAGGAGTGTCATGATTCTCTAATACATTCTGTAAGAATCATAAAAGCATGTCAAACATGTTATTATGAAGGTATCCTGGAAATTTAATCTGGCTGGTGTCTTTTTCTTTCTGTCAATCTGGAAAACAATTGTCATTGTGTGTATTTCAATTATCTTTTCTTGAAGGATTTTCAACAGGTAATGGTTAGTGTCATGTGTTTTTAATTCAATATTACTGGTTAAAAGTTGCAACAAATAAAACCTAGTTTTTATTAAACACAAAAAGTGATTAAATAGTCTAAGTAGTTTTTGTACTGGATACATTATTTAGAATTAGCAATGGCTATCTTTAGATATTTTGTAGTGCTTATAAAATTATAGATTTCAATTACAATTAGAAATATTAAAATTAGAATGTATTATTAATAAAAATCTATATAATCTTGGTATATAGTTATGTATGCCATAACATGAGAGGAATGGGATGTATTAATACCCTGTTATTAAAGTGATAGAGGCAGGTTTTATAGTCCAAATGTGCTTTAAAGGCAAACTCACTGCTCCAAAATTTTATTCCATTTAATTCCAATTTATTTTCACCAATTAAACTTTCATCCTTTCAATTTTCCTCTGGATTTGTTTAAGGTTAAGTTGTTTTTAATTAATTTTTTATATATAATAATAATAATAATTATAATAACTGACTACTGCATTTTAATATGGGCCATTCAAATTTTAATATGGGCCATCGAAACATATTTGATTTACTAGTCTTAATTTAGTAACAAGACATAATAACTTGGCTTTTCATGATTTTCAACTGGACTTTTTGGAAAATGTGCTTTTACAGTCATGTACCAGAAATTCTTTGTTTTCCACCCTGCACCTCTCCACTTGGTTTCTGTTTTCTTTATAACCCTGTCACAAAGGTTTTATCATTGGGAGTCACTGTTCTTGTTTTCCAGGTACCTGGTGCCATGCAATGGATTATTAAACTTCATGTTTGTTTTGAACTATGACTAAGTCTCCTTGCTTTCCCCCGAAAGCCTTGTGTGGCCGGGATTTGGTCCGCGTGGGAGCTGCGCTTGTGTTCATCCCTGCTCTGGTGCCCCGCACCGAGTGACAGTTACATTATTGATCTGTTTAAAATAAAACTGAAATGTCAATAACATCATTTTGACAGGCATTTGCCTTGCTGGAAGGTTAACAGACATTAAAATGATGGTTCAGCTATGTTGAACATTTCGACATTGGTTTGATATATTTTCTCTGGTACGAATGTCGGAAAATTTGGAAATTGTGACCTTGTGATCTACATTGCGTCAATGCATCCATTATTGAACACAAAGCTGATTACCAAAATGGCATCCCCAAGCTCTGGCAACTTCCCAATGCTGATAATATATAATATATTAGGTACAATAAAATGTACGTTAACAAATCGGACTAGCGGTTGCTAGGTCACATTACATTTAGGGAATAGGTCCTAATGCTTGTTAAATGTTTCAACTGCTGTATATATCATGTGAATGTACACTTTGGGTGTAGGAAAGCAAACTTAAATATCCTAGATGAAGTCAAAACTCATTATATAACCAGTTAAACTCACAATGCACACAGTAGAATTATTGATAAGAGCCAGGTTCTGGGAAATCTGCGTTCAATTGAAGTCTGTTGAATCACTATGAAAAGGAATTTGTGTAAGGCTCAGATAAGCAATCATTAATCACAAATCTGTTGACATAAAAATCTGTATTTATGATGTATCTCTTGCTGTCAAAACACTGGTTTGGTGCTTTATTTTAATTGTAAAACAGGTATGAAACTTATGGAGCTACCAGACAGATCGCTACAAACATCCCAATTCGGGTGAGTGTGAGATGGAGATCAAAAGGGAGAGAGAAACCAGACCAGCCAGACTCTTTGAGTTTCTGAGAAGGAGAAAGAATGAGGAAGTGGGTCCGGCCAATGTTTTCTTCGTTTTTTTCCTCCCCCCTTTCATTCAGCATTGTCATTGAATGTTGCTTCGTTGTGACTGACAGTAGCAGCTAAACATCGGGAGTAGCCGGGTCAGTTGGATAACAGCAGAACGGCCACACTGAGGTGTGGAGCACAGGTGCAAAGGAAGCCATTTTCCTGTGATTGTCTGGGAAACACACTGGGAGGGGTTGTCCGATCTCCTCCAGCGACCTGCTTGCCAGCTCACTCCTCAAGTTCAGGTGCTTATGCTAAATTGCCCGCAGACACAGGTGACTACAGCTCAATCTCGCGGACTCGCTCAATCTTGTTATTATTATATGGTTTTGTTCTGGTGATCGATTCATGTGCCATTCATCATACTTAGAGTTAAAATGCAGATCACAGTTGAAATAGTTATCAGCTGTATTAGTATTTCTGCTGTTAGAAGCTTTTCAACAGTGAAGCATAGTGTAAGTACTTATGTTTTTTTGTTGCTTTAGAGAAATCCCATCCAGTATTTAAATGGAATGTTTTTACTGAATGATTGGTTCTGGTTAAGCAACTGAGGGGTCAGAACGTAATCTGTATGCTTTGTAGAAGAAAGCCTTGCTGATTTAAAATGAAATAGTTTGCTTCCCCGGGTCTCTAGGTTGAAGTTTAGACCTGCATTATTTTCAAGCAAGTGAAGGTGTGAACACTAAAACATTAATTGCGTTATTTATGTTTTTTATTGCGCTCTGATCTTTACCTTGTCGAGGGATATTAGTGTTAATGATAAATGCATACGAATCTTAGCTTGGCTTACAAGGAGTGTAGCTAGTCAGACACTCTTCACACTTGTTTTGGTTTGTGAATTCTTCCACCTCAATAAGACAGACATTTTGGTGTAAATGGTAAAGTGGAAATAACCGGGAGAGCACACTTAATGTTTGACTCACTGGTCATTGATTATGCATGGGAAGAGGAGTTGTACGAACTTTAGTGTTAAGTTAATGTCATCTCTTATCACTGTTATCACCACCCATACACTTTTCATTAATACGTTATTTCTCTCAATATTAATTTCAGTCTGGGATTGTGAAAGTTTATATCTTATGGGGGAGCTAAAGTGCAGAAGTAAAAAGTGCTAAAAGTGGGCTGACGGTATTTATACCGCCGGTGTGTCAATCAATAATGGATATCATAGTTAGTCATTTCTCTTTACGGCTTGTCCTTTCGAGGGTCGTATTGCATATCATAAGTAATATCACAGCTAAATATGGAAACCAATGGACAGTCAGCTTATTGGCTGCATTTCTTTTGACCTCAAGCGTTCTTTTAAAACAAATGACAGGTTTGCTGAGAGTAAACCCCATCATTGTTCTGAGTGGTGTATTTAACACTGTTAAATACAGTTATGTAATGTTTGTTGGAATGTTTAGACATGGTCCCAGCCTATGTTATAATCATGCTAATCACACTTTACATAACTGAAATGAATAGTTCTTTCATTTTATGAGAAGAGAAATAAGATCATTATTCAAAAAAGAAAATGCTATTAAATAAAAAAATTTTAACGTGGTGTTTTGACTTGATCCCAGCCGTAATCAGTTTAAAAATATACACATTGAGCATGTCGAATTTAAATGAATTTGAACTTGTCAGTGTGAATTGTATCAGAGATTATGTAAATTGAAAGAACACTTATGATAATAATACTCATTATGATCTAAAAGTTTGCATAGACTTTTTTAGTAATAGGGTGCCCGATTTACCTAATTTCCCATGTTTAGCATGACTGTGTTTGGATCTGACGTGTGTAATAAGTTTGGTCTCTAAACTAGTGCTAATGACTGTGCATGTTTTTCTGTGTTGTGATTCCAAATGTCAAGTCACCCTAGTGCTTGGTGGATGGGTTAATTTATTTCCCTCCTGATTTCATCTGTTAGAGCTATTTGCAAATGTAATGAAAACTACCATTGTTTGTGCCACCTCTAATGCAGTGTCCATATGTGTGAATGGCATGTTGTCCTATTCGATCACGTTTGTTTCCCCAGCTGTAAGGACAGGGCTAGCACCATGGCTCAGGTGGGGTCAGCTCTGTCGGGCTGGCTGACAGGGGGATCACCGTCCTCAGAGGTCACTCTCTTCTCTGTGGTCTTACTCCTCACGCTCATTGCACTCCTCACTCTCTGCACTAAATGCGCCAGGTGAGCCCCGGATCTCTCGCTCTTATTAAGCCAAAACGCATTTTCCCAAAATTTAAATGGAGGTTTTTTAATTTTTTTAATTTTTAATTTTTAGAATAACAGTTCAGTAAAATATTCAGCATTTAATGATTACTATTTAGAATAAGTTAATATTTACATTTTAATTTGAGTCATTTAGCAGATGCTTTCCAAAGCAATGTATAATATTCAATTTTATATTCGACAGAATAATAAATTATGAAAAAATCTTGGATTAATCTTGTTGATGAAGGAACTCTGTAGTTAAAAACAAAAAATACAGCATGCCCAACAATTACTTACCCTGGGGAATTACCTATATATATTTATATATAGCCCACCAGAGTTTTTAATGTGTATAAGTTTAAGAATCTTACTGCACTATGGATCATGCCCCCATCCTGGATTATAACCAATGAGCCTCACATTCAATATCCACTGTGTTGCCCCACGATCCTTTCTTTATTTCTATCTGTGTGGGTTAATAAATAGCTTAGTAAGGCACAATGCCCAGTATCTGATTGAAATGCCGATGGGCAAACCCAGGGAGTGGCCCTGTACTCCACATTCCAGGGCAGAACGGGCAAGTTTGTTGACTCAGGGAAACCGATTGGAATGAAGTGTCATCTAAGTTGTCACTTAAGGAGAACAGGTTTGGAAACAGGTCATGCATGGTCCTCTGGAATACTTCCGGAAGGGTTATTATGAAAATAAATATTGGTGTAAGCAATTATGTCCGTATTTAAGGGCTGTGAGACATGGGAGGCATGCTGTTGATTGATTTAAACTACATTTTGGTTTTCAGCCGTTTACTAATACCAAAATAAGTTGCTGGAACCACAAGCTCACGTAATATGCCTGATTTGCTGATTTCAGTACAATTGATTGCAGTACAATTTTTAACCAAGAACTCTGATTCTCACTGAAATTGAAAATCTTAAATAGTAGACAACTAGATCTGTTACAGGTCTAACATGCATTTATTAATGTATTGTGGAATTAATTTAAGATTATGTTAATTTGTTTTATTATAATTGATTAAAGAAAGAAAAGTAAGTTTTTTTATTCTTATTCTGTTTAAGTTTAATGTATCACTTTGTCTCAGTCCATTTATTTTCTCAGCCCTGTATCTGTTTTCTTTTGTATACCTAGACATTCCTTTGAGCTTCAGCACAAAAGTAAAGGTGAAGAAATGTCTTCAGAGTTGATTCGAGTGGTAAGTGATGAACACCTTCTGTAATTTCATACATATATACATATATATAAGCATGACAGATTAGTATCAGTAATATTTGACAAATGTTATGGATAATAGATCATTTTCATTTACTGTTATCTTTTAGCATTCACTCTCACACAGAGAATACACTAGTACTTAAGATTTTTTAGCTTTAGATTTACTTATGGAAACACAAGTTGGTAGGCTGTGAGAGATGGAAGGTGGTATAGGAATTGAATTCTACATGAACGTCTCGCAGACTGCACTAGTGGAGGCCCATGATGCCATAGAGAACCCCGGGATGAAGGACTTGAAAGATGAGAAAGGTATGGAATCTACTACCCTGTATGCACAATTAAACTAAGACAGGGCTTGGCAGCCCTGGTCCTCAAAAGCCATGGTTATTGTAGGTTTTTGAGCTTCCTCTCGTAATCCAAATAAGAGGTTCAATTAAAAAAGTAAGGTTGAATGAAATGCAGTAGGTACTACAGCTCGAGGAAACGGGGTTTCCAACCCCTGAACTAAGATATCTATTGCAAATAACCAGTTAATCTAGACTAGCAGACCAGTCAGGGTGCCCATGCTGACCCCTGGCCACTGCCAAATTCGCCTACAACGGGCACGTGAGCATTACAACTGGACCTTGCAGCAATGGAAGAAGGTGGTCTGGTCTAATGAATCACGGTTTCTTTTACATCACGTGGATGGCCGGGTGCGTGTGCGTCGCTTACCTGGAGAACACATTGCACCAGGAACACAACAAGAAGTTGTTGACTTGGCCTCCAAATTCCCCAGATCTCAATCCAACTGAGCATCTCTGGGATGTGCTGGACAAACAAGTCCGATCCATGGAGGCCCCACCTCACAACTTACAGTACTTAAAGGATCTGCTGCTAACATCTTGGTGCCAGATACCACAGCACACCTTCAGAGGTCTAGTGGAGTCCATGTCTGGATGGGTCAGGGCTATTTTGGCGGCAAAAGGGGGACCTATATTAGGCAGGTGGTCATAATGTTATGGCTGACATATATATATAGGTGGTCATAATGTTATGGCTGACATATATATATATATACACACACACACAAACAGGGCTGTCAGCATTTTTTTTTTTTTTTGCATTACAACCATCCATAGTAAAAATACGACTTCACGCTCTCGCGCTTGTTTGTCAATCGACTGCTTTTATTTAGATATACCTTTGCTGATTAAATAAGCTTGAATGATGGAGAAAGCTGCTAAAGAGCTTTTAAACGGCCAGTTTTATAACAAAACCCTTACAAATGGGTCTTTGGATAAAAGCAAAGATATCTGCAGCTACTGTAAGAGTGAATTTGTGTATCATCGAAGTACGTCGAGTCTGAAGTATCATTTAAAAGCAAAACACAGAGTTGACGCCGGCAGCAGGAGTGAGAGGGCTAGCAATGCAGGACAGCAGCAGCAGCCTACTCTTTTAGAGTTCATGCGCAGGAGGCAAATGGATATGTCAACGAGCAGCAAGCTAACAAGCTAACGAACGCAATAGCGAAAATTAATGCTTTAAAACTTTCTGATACAGATTATTTTGAGTTTCTTTCCATTACAATAAAACACAGAATGGCTTAAACATAACACACTGTTTTTGTTGGAATTGTTGGAAAATGGTTTATTTAGGGCCAAATTTGAGTACAAAAATTGCGACTAATCTGGATTAACTACAGAAAAACGTGTGATTAATCGCGATTAATTATCACCAGTTTATTTGTGTGTATACTTTGTATTTGTTATTTGTTTGTAAAACTAGTATAAAGTCACTTTGCTTTAATTCTGTGGTCTGTTCAGGCTTAATCGATGAAAATGCTTTAACAAGTCTAACCTAAAACAAGAAAATGCGTCCTCATCATCCCTGCATTGTATTTTCCAGTCAGTATAATTCTGCTCATTCATTGGTGTTCCTGTCCAATCCTTAGCTCTCAAGACTTTGCCAGTGAGCAAAACTCCGCAGTATTCTGCAGAACCAGATAATGTGTTGCTTAAGCCTTGGAGAAGCCACACAGGAGAACTCAATCACACAGGTAGATCATTCTTTGCTCTGATGTCCACAGTCCGTTCGCTGGGTTGCTGGTTTCAGCTCTGCCTGAGCTCTACCACCTGTGTGGTTAAGGTAACCACCACGTCTCCAAGCCCTGCATTGGACACAATTCAAGCAGAGATGATAGATTGTTAGACCCATTTGGATCAAAAGTGTTTTATTTTTTACTGTGGAGAAGTCTATCAAAACACATGTAATATTTTTGTGTGCAGAAATGATCCACACTGTGACACAAGATAATCCTCTTCATATTTAAATATGCAAAGCATCATTGCTGTTGCTGGTAGGCTTTCAATCAAAGATTTCCAATGAGAATCCCTCCTCAACCCAACCAGTATATAAAGCAGATGGCAAAGACTTGCTTAATGGAAAGGTTCAAACTTAAGAATCTTCAACATTTCTATCAAAAAGATTTCTGCCAGCTTTTCTCTGTGTCTGGCTTTACAGAGTCCAATAACACGACAATAACAGGTGAAAAGTGGTTTATGTTGAATCACTCGAGCACAACAATATTCTTCTCAAAGCAATCTTTTAAACATACTGGGTCACTGATTTGTTTTATCTCTTCATCTTCGCATTGATCTGCAGGTGAACAGCAGAGTCAGATTACCAAAGAGGAACTGAATCCCCAAACAAAACAACTTGACCCCGCTCAAGTGACAGTTTGTGCACTGGTAGGAAATCAGTTGAAGGAGGTGGAATCAACAAATTCTTCTGCCCTACCTGAGACAACGAAAACCCAGGGGCACAATCCTTTTTCTCAGTCAAGGGGAGACCACGGCTCAGGCGTCCGGCAAAACCTCAGTGACTCTCCAAACTTAGTGCACCATTCCTTTCAGAGT
>JAOYSI010006082.1:0-10192 GCA_025775065.1 Hiodon alosoides | reverse complement strand
AATTCAGATCAATGACACAAAGGCCAACGCAAACACAACCGCAACTGACAGAACACGAAAAACGGTAAGGCCGCAAACACAACCGCTACTGACAGAACACGAAAAATGGTAAGGCCGCAAACTGCGCGCCAAACACAACCGCTACTGACAGAACACGAAAAACGGTAAGGCCGCAAACTGCGCGCCAAACACAACCGCTACTGACAGAACACGAAAAACGGTAAGGCCGCAAAATGCGCGCCAAACACAACCGCTACTGACAGAACACGAAAAACGGTAAGGCCGCAAAATGCGCGCCAAACACAATGCTTCCACTGGCATCGGGAAGTTCTAAAAGGGAAGGGGAAGGGAAGAATTTGTTCAAACTAAGGCCGGCGACGTCTGACCGACCTGGTCAAACACGGAGTCCCACAACTTCCTTATAACCCTTTCAGGGTTACCGTTGAGGTTAATAATTCACAGCCACAGAACGCATTTTAATAGCAAAACACAAAAACCTCCAGCAATAAAAAAAAAAAAAAAATCAGTCGAGTTATCAGACACCAAACTGGAGTTTTACGTGAGCAATTGACACAGTGAACTAGATTGTATTGTGTCAAATTGCTTGCTACCAGGCTGTTACAGAGTCCCAGATCTGAGGAGAGACATCTATGTAGGAAACTAAGCAGTATCATTAAAACATCGACAGATTTTCAACAGGCGACGGCTAAACAAAACGATAATCCGAGGATGACTGTCGCCAACGCCCATGTTGGCTTCCCAGGGAAAAGGACTTACCCGTTTGTTGTTCAGTCAAGGATTTAAAACTGCACGGGAGTCACCTGTCGCGGCCCGTGAAACAATTAACTTAGGCATCACCGGATTACAATCATACCAAAAACAAACAAGCCCCCACATCCCCCACCTCCATTATGCCATCACCTCGCTCTCCTATGTGGGATGCCAAAGCTGAACTCAGTAAACAAAAGCCCATCCTCTCACGGAGTCACGGAGCGCGTTCTTCCTCCAGAAGGCGCCGCCTTCCTTCTCCCAGGAGAGACCATTTCCTTCCTCCAAAGAACGTCAAAAAAAAAACAAAAAAAAAAAAACGTTTGCGCCATGGCCACCCCTGGCTCACACTCTGGGGAAATAATTCTATGAGGAATGGGGAAATGCGGGAGAGATCTGTCAGCTAGCTTATAAGATTATAAACAGCCATAGATGAAGCAGATAGTGCTGGGAGAATTCATACCATCCAACACGTTTCAATTTTACTAAGTAAAATTTACAAAGTTTAGGTCAATGTTGTCCTCAACCCTTCCTCCCAACTCGTTTCCCCCCGCAACGAGTAGGCTTTTCTTAATTGGGAAAAAGCAGTCACATTTTAGTTTCATTATCACTGCTCATAGACCACGATTTCTTACCCTTTGAACCCCTTTGAAGAAAATCTCTAAAAACAGCCCAAGGTCACGCGGTTGGCGTAAAAGATTAATACGTTCGAGAACCACAGGCAAACGTGTACCGGCTTTCTCACATGACCAGCAAATTCTGTGTGTGTGTGTGTGTGGGGGGGGAAGTATCATGCTGCAATTTTTATGCGATGCCCACACAGAAAATATCAAGTTTACCAGGGGCTCCACCTGACCAGATTAATGATCCTGTGCTGAAATATAAATGCACACAGGGTCACGCGTCATCTCACCCACCCTCAGCTGGTCTGCACCTACGAACAGGAACTGGTAGGTGCAAGCAGCAGACAGCAACAACTTCCTCTCAATGTCAGCAGGTCACACAATGAAATTCATGGATCCAAACTCCAAAACCCTGAACTGTCGGGGCGGCGACACGCCCACATGAGTCAACAGCAAAACTTTTTAACTTCCGTCAATGCAAACACCAGGTATTTCCTGGCTAGTACATAAACGTAACTAACGACTGCTGAATGGCAAAGTAACCTGTCCTTGAAACATACAGAAGACCAGAACCATCGTTCTGGCGCACAGGAGCTCAATGACAGTCTGGCTATGGGAGGGTGATTGTCAACACCTAGTGCTAAGACGAGAGCTCGAGCTGTTAGCACAATGAGCGAATCGCTTTTCTTGTACAGACACCAAGCCTATTTTCCGGTTGAGACGCCAGAGTTCGATTCCCAGTCAGGGATCAGTTGTGCCGACACACACGGGTTACACTCGAACACAAAGTTAACCATAGAAATACAAAAACTGGTTACACCATGACTTGAACCAAAGAAACATACTGACACACAAACAGTGCAAGCTTGTTGAGACACGGTTTCAAAACAAATGCCTTTGCGTCTAAAACCCCAGAGGAAGCCCTTTCAGAAACAAAAACTATCGAGTTTGGGGCACATTAATGGAAAAGCGTGGCATTCGAAATACACATAGAAGCGTAGGTACACTAGCAGAAAGTACCAGGATCTCCCAGGGTTTATTTCAAAACAGGAACTTAGAAAAACCACTCTGGGAAAATCAGAGCCCTAAAGAGTTAAGCCTCTCACAGTTAGGCAAGTGCACACACACACACACACAAAGAACCAGTCTGACCACTACGGTTGACAATGCCAGGAGAGAAGGCTCGCTCCCATTGCAAACTGGGCTTGTGATCAAGAAAAAGTTCGCTCTACAACTCTCGCATTCCCCACTCGGATTGGATGAAACAGAACGCTGTAACCAAAGTACAGACGACAATGCGGTTTTTGTGTTCTCAGACTCCATATAGGAGAGAATCAATGCTGCCGCAACATTAATTAATATTTAACACAGCCAATATTGGACCACTGGCAAATGACACTAAAAGTTTAAGTTCTGTCGTTTCCGGCTGCGTGTACCGTCTCAGTACACTGCAGGATTGAAATGGCTCAAACCGATGTGGGCTGGATGAATCGGGCGCTGGATTCATGAAGAAATCCAAGTTTAGGTAAATTGGAAAAACTTTTAAATTTTAAATCGAGGCCAGAGAGGAAGAGATGCGTGGGGGGTGGGGGGGTATAACAAGGCAGAACAGACAGCACAGACATTTGAGTTCTTTAAGCTGCAGGAAAATATTACTGACAATGATGGTTCTCACACTGCCTACCAACTTCGTGACAGAGCTCTCATACCGCGATGATGTGCCGAGTTACGCTTCAGTTCCCCCACCACCTTTAAATATGATTAATAAATAAAATGTGGTTGCATTGCCATGGGTGTGGTTCACAGGATATCGTTTATTCGGGCACACCCGCGATTTCAGAAAATGGTTGCATAGTGTAAATCACCCGGCGTTGTCAGGCAGGTGAAGAATCAAAATCCTGCGGACTTCCTAACATTCTAGGCTAAGAAACCCAGATCTTTTAGAGGTTGGGCCAAAAAGATGAGTAAGATTTTATATGATTATTGACAAAAACATGAATGCGTCAAGTCCCCCGTCTGTCTTTACACAATCACGCCTTTCAATGCACCCGAGGGCTCCGAGGTGGCTTTTGAAATACCCTGTCTTTAACTCAATTGGAGTGGTCCACAAAACTGGTAGGCATTTGAATGACCGGTCGGAACAAGGGACGCACCCGGAGGAATGTCCAGCCAAGAATTGTCAAAGGGGTACGACGCTTTTGCGGTAAACCTGACCATTGATACCGTAAACATCCCAAACAAAGTTATGTCTAGAGAGCACCGTGTCACTTTCGCAAGATCTCACCGTTAGGCAGCAATTTCACAATTCCTCTCCCAGTCTCTTACGTGAAGCTACCTTAACGACTCCCTGCTTAGTCACAAAAGACTCGCTAACCAAGTGACCGACTACTGCCACAAAGCGAAGAACAATAGCAGCCGGACGTTAACCGCGTCCCAAATTCAACGCCTTTTCCCCTCACCATTTCGGCAGCTCGCTACAGTGAAACCAAAGCATTCGCTCACTAACTACCGGACCTGCAAACTTGACACACCTCGTTAGTGCAAGTTTTGCCTCACGATGTTAAGCAATTGCAACATAAACTAGCCGCAACTCTCAAACGACGTATTACCACATCTAGTCGGTATTCGATATAGTTGGTGGTTTAAGCAACTCATTCATAAATAAAGTTTCAGTAACTAAAAAAAATCTACTTTCATTAGCATTAACTGGCTACCTGACCAACCATCACTACAGATTACGACGAATTAACTTTTAAAACTCAATACTCACAAATATTGCTTTCTGAAAAAAATCGTAACAGTTAACTTTACAAAAAGGTAATAAGTGACTTAATCAAAAGATACAGGTGAAGGCTACTTTTTGAGTAAATATTACGAGAACGAACAATACTCCGTTTTCACAAGTTAACCAAAGCGATGTGTATTGTTGGACAGAACGCTTTCAGTATAAACGTGTTTAATGCCCATATTACTCACTTTGAGCTAGAGATAAACACATCAGAGCCGTTTTGATTATCGACTGGTCCATACATTCAGCTAGCTAGAAACCTGCAATTCACCTGTGGAGACCACTCTCCTCGGTGGGCCCATCACACAACTCACCTGATTAGCAGCGGTCGTTGCCCCAGCTCAGAGCACTTTGTTTTCTCCCCGTTCTTCAGTTCGTTCTCTTTCTGTTCTTTGCGTAGCACGTTCGTGTTTTCAGTCCGGGATACGAGCAATCTCACAGTAGGCAACCTGGCTTCCCCAAAGCACCTCCAGTTCTGCTGCTGTTTCCTACGGTCCTTTATTTAGTTTCGCTCCTAGATGGCAGCCTCGATGTTTCCTGCAGCCCCTGCCCGGTTTGAGTTCTCAACTTGACTCGCCTTTGCTCAGCTCCTCCTTCAAAGCCCGCTTCCGGGATTGTGGTGTTTACCAGCTGGGGAGGGATATGTTCATTATTCATAAGGTTCACTTTCCCCTCCTCATTTACGTTATTCGTTAGTTAAAAGACACGCATATTCTAGTAACCCCTCGCGTTTACGTGTGAAAACTTAGTCATAACCCGTTCCAGAAAACTTTTAATGAGCCGCGCAGGTGTCGCGTTAAGGCATAGTAGAACGAGGTAGGGCTCCGCGGTTGTAACCCGACATGTTTCTTTTAAATTATTCAGCAAATCAAAGGATAAAAGTAAAATGTAATACGTTACATACATGTATATATATATATATAGGCATGTACGGCCAGCTCGTTTTTCGATTTTCGATAATTAAAATTAAATTCATAAAAATAAAGTGAAGCATTTGGCTCTGGTTATGCCCATTCCACTCATTTCACTTGATTTGTTCCTTAAAAAAAGTTTATTAATAAAACAATTACGAAATATATGCAAGTTCTTAATTGGCAACACTTGGATTCTGCTACTTTACGGCCACATATCCCGTAACATAATGAATGAGCTACTGTTGTTGAACAGAAATAATTTCTAGACTTCAGTGTAGAATGTAAAACTACAAAAATACTAATCATCTATTAATTCTTCGGAGCTGCGTTCCTCTCGACTTATGATGAAAAGAAACGCTACACACTACAAACCACTGAAGAGATTTTAATTGCGGGAAGAAAAAACAGTACATTGAAAATCGAAGATGGAACAAAAAGTCAAAGTCTGGGACAAAGAAGGAGGAACTCTGGTCGTACAAGTCAAATAATTGTACAGCTTTGCATTGCCTGTCACAGACTAAGTACACGTGCTCCTTCCGATGCAGTAGTGATGTAGAACGTGGGGGACCCACTGTACCTCTCCTGCAAAGAGAAACACAAGAAAAAAGTTTAATTCTGCCCTTCCATTAGGTTGAGCAGAAATCTCAGAACATCGTAACTGAGTAGCTAGTCTAAACTGACTAATTTAAATGCTACATTCACACCCACCCTGATGTGCTGCAAGGTTTTGCTTACGGCGTCTGCCTCCAACAGGGTGACGGTGCAGCCTCCGAAGCCCCCACCCGTCATGCGGCTCCCGTACACACCCTCCACCTCCATGGCTGCAGAAACAAGCTCGTCGAGTTCCCTGCAGCTGACCTGGTAATGGTCTCTGAAAAGGGCCATCCCAGTAAAATAATCAGCACAACATACAAATATCCCACACTGTATTTCTCCCAGCTCGTGTCCTTATTTAGCGTAACCTGGACATTTATAGCTTGAGCTAGGAACTCCAGCATTGCAGAGCATCCCAGTTTTCCGTGCCAAAATAATTTCCCCCCCAACAGATTGGGACTTTTGGCACTGTAAATAAATGTGATTTTTTATGACATTACCCTTAATACAACCTGTCAAACTGATGTAAAAACGTTTTGTAGTGACTTGCATGCATTTAAAAAAAAAAAAAACTGTTTAAAAAAACTGTGTTTTAACGTGTGACGATGTATTTTCACCTGAGGGAGTTGTGGCTCTCCACCATGAGCTTGCCAAACTCTCGGTACGCCCCGCGCTTCAGGGCCTCCGCTGCCTGCTCAGTGCGCCAAATCTCCTCGATCACATGGCGCGCCCGCTGAAGAGTCACACCGTCTAGACTGTCCTTGGCATCTGCCACCATGGAAAACAACACAAAAAAACGAAACTTCCAGTTCGTCAACGAGAATAGCGACACACTCAGTTTTCCCGTGAAGAGGTGACCTAGATAAGTAACTTCTAGTCATTACCAATCTTATCCGTCTCTTTCATCCTTTATAATCACTTCTGTCACCAGTTCCCCTTCCCTACGTTCCCTCGCAATAATTAGCCACTGTGGCTAAAACAACTTGCAGGAAACACTTAAGCTATGCCAAAGAAAGTTAAAAAATAACAAACTATTTTATTGGACAAAGTAAGCAACGGTCATGGTACACTCAGGGGGAATTTCTGCAGAATGCTTTGCTTAGGGTCATCCATTTTGAAGGTCATGTTTTTTATACCGAATGATAATATAGTAATATATAATATGATTTTAAATTTACCTAGCGGTAGCTACACCACACAAAATGCAAACGATTGACTTGAATAAGCACCATCTGCTATCACTCAATCATTTCTATTTTTCCGACTCAGTTTTTTGAGGACAAACATTATGAGAAAGAGACGTGCCGAAACGGTCGCACAAGAGTGGTGACCAAACAAGTCAAGCCTTCACAGAAATCATGTTGACCTAAACAAGGTTTAGCACTTTCGCCAACAAACTGAATGGAAAAAAAACCACAACTTGGAGTAACGTTTGGCGTAATGTGACGGCTAGCAGGAACGCAGTCTTTACTCCCTCTCATCTTCAACCCTTCAACGCCTCACCCTCGAGATCCTTCAGCGTGGCGTCCCTCAGGCTCTCCTTGCCCAAAACGTGCGCCGCTTCTTTACACTGCCTCCGCCGGCTGGAGTACTCGCTGCCGGCCAAAGTGTGGCGCACGTTGGAGTTCGTAATGAGGATGACCAAGCTGGGGTCCGCCAGCGGTACGGGCGTGGCCACCAAAGATCTGGAGAAGCCACCGGGATCAACGTTTTACATCTGATATGTTAAAAAAGACAGAGACGTAATGAAGTAATTCAACGTGACCGCGGTTTCTACCTGCAGTCGATTAGGAGGGCATGACCCTCCCTGCCCAGCACGGACACAAACTGGTCCATGATGCCGCAGGGCACTCCAGCGTGACTGTGCTCCGCCTGCTGGCAGGCAACCGCCTTGGCCACCTTGTCTCCGTCGTCTGTGAAGCGGGAGCGTGGTGAGTTGTGGGCCGGAGTGCGTCATCTCCTCCCCCACACCTGACTGTGTCACTTGTGTCGCTTGGGGGACGTGCGCTCTCACCTGGACAGAGCTGCTGGAGGAACGTGTACGTTGCGACTTCCAAAGCTGCTGAGCTGGACAGCCCGCCTCCGAGTGGCACACTGCTTGCCACCACAGCCCTGAAACCAGGCAGGGGTCGCGCTGTAAAGAGGGTCATGGTCGATGAGTTGTGACAGTCCCGCCAAACCATTGAGGTGCAATTTGATTTGAACACCAGATGCACATACACAGATACTGTTGTACCTTAATATTGATTAGAGGTCAAACTGTATGTGTATGTAAACTATGAATCAATCCAATAAAAATAACTGTGCAGTCCCAACACCTAGTACAGTTTATATATTATGGCTAAGTGGGAAAAAAAAGGCGTTTACGTACCTCTGTAGTGATGCAAGACTCCTTTTATATAATTGGCCCAGCTGGGTTGCCCTGGAGACAGAGGCTGGTTCTCTTTCGGCAGAACGAAGTCCACTCTCTTTGGCTCCTGCAATGCCTCCATAACAGTTACAATGGACACACTTTGGTCCTGGGTTCGACTGCCCACCATTACTGTCACGAGGGGCAATGCCTGTAGGGAGTCAAGTAAAGAATATAGAGAAATATGCCATTTGATTTAAATATTTAGTCAGAAAATTTCTAAGATATAAATTTGGGCAAACATAACACAATGTGAACCAATACATATTTGCAACTTTACAACTTCTACACAGAGGAATATTTGTGTTCGTGTCAAATTTAAATATCTTTCTAAATCTCAGAAAAGGGGGAAGTGTGAGTGATATTAAATGCAATAATTTATATAATATTATAACTCAAACAGTAAATAACCTTCAGTGCAGGGGAAAGACAGTTCATTTAAAAGGAGATTATACATCATGTTTATGAAACAGCCCCATCATTAATTCCCTGATTGGTAGTAGATTAGTCAATTTAAATGATCTATATAACTTTCCACAGTATTCTGTACTTGCACGATGGACCATTCAACTTGAAAGCAATGGCTGAAAACAGCGGATTTAATTGATTTACCATTAATTCACGAAATAACAAAACTGCTTAGATTAAATGGTTTGTTATTCTTAAATTACCATCGGAAGGACAAATCCTTGGTTGTAATCGGTGTGCTCTCCAATTAAGTTGACCCGCCCGGGAGCACACACCGCCACCTCCGGATCGCATCCCCCGAAGTTTTCCTGAAACCCCCGTCGCGCTTGTGCGACAACATCAAGGAGGCTGGGCACAGGGCAACTTCTGGCCATGTTAGATTGGCGGGTGTGGCGTTTCGTAATCCGTTTTAGGTAGTCACTTCAGAAATTAAATGGCTAGTTGTACGCGAAACACTATTCACGCGCTGGCTATAAAACTGCGGACCTGTTTGTCACTCAAATGTTTGGTTATGTAATCTCAATTATCAAATTTTGCAAGAATTATTTGTACTCGTCAGCAACAACCAAGTTAGTAAACTGCCACAGGAATTGTTTTACCTTCAGTTAAAAATGCACACACTGAAAACAGAACGAAATTAAGAAATATCTACACTCGTGACTGACAGCAATTCACTTCCTATATTTACGTAGAAGGCGTTTTTATTCAATGAATACATTTACTGCGATTGGCTTAGACGAGTCACGTTGAGCATTCGGTTATTTTGCTTTCAGTCTTACCCGTTCTGGGCTCCCTTCTTCGTCCTGTCTTCAGTTTTTACGTTGCATATGTATTATACTTTATTTGTCTTGATTGGAGTCCTAGATAGCGCGGTTATTCCAATCTACCATATAAATTTATAGGTATAGAAAATTGTAAAGTACAGCGTCTATTTACCATTCAGCGAGGGGGATTAGCTCAAATGGTAGAGCGCTCGCTTAGCATGCGAGAGGTAGCGGGATCGATGCCCGCATCCTCCACTGTTTTTTCACCATTAAAACCGTGTTTATGAACTTGCGGTTCTAAGTTGTTGATATAAACCCATCCCGCCCGGCCAACTAGGGAGGCGACCACCAATGATGGTGCGACAATAGGAATGGTTCTTATCACTAAAACTTTTCTAGTAGCCACCATCTCTTCACCGTCACAGTCCCTCTATTGACTATATGCAAGTTTGAATAGATACGTTTTTAATCTTTCTTTAAATATAGAGACTGTGTCCGATTCCGGCACAAATTTTGGGCTATTCCATAGTTGTGGAGCTCTATATGGAAATGCTCTACCTCCAGATTTTGATTTGAATATTCTTGGTATATATAGATTCCCAGCCTATTGTGTGCGAAGTATTCTAGATGGGACATACGGGACTATAAAATCTGTTAGATACGAGGGAGCTAGCCCATTTACAGCCTTAAAAGTTAACAAATATAACTTAAAATAAGCCCGCTGCCTTATTGGCAGCCAATGTAATGAAGCCAACACTGGTGTGATGTGATCATATTTCTTACGTGTAGTAAGGATCCTAGCAGCTGCATTCTGAACAACTTGTAATGTATTTGTGGCTGTATTTGAGCCACCTGATAATATA
>JAOYSI010006080.1:0-10252 GCA_025775065.1 Hiodon alosoides | reverse complement strand
AGTGTACTGAATGTTTTGATGCGTTGAGTGTACTGAATGTTTTGATGCGTTGAGTGTACTGAATGTTTTAATGCGTTCCTGCAGGGTGAGAGGGGCACCAAGGGAGACAAAGGGTCCTCCGGAGCCAGAGTGAGTGAAATTTCTCTCCCTAATGTCTTCTGACTATGTTTATAAAAATGCGTTTACGTTTTGATTCATTTTAATCACGGCTGTAATGTCCCAATAATTCCCCTGTAAAACTGTCCCTCTGTGTTTTAATTCAGTTCAGCCTCTTGAAAGGCAAGGGATAATGCTAGAGCAACATTATTGTAACGGTTAGTTAACATTTAAGGAGTGTGGGTACTGCTAGTGTTATAACATCATGAATTAAACAAATTTGTTACTATTTAAACAAGTTTCTTAAAGCGTCCTTTACTTAGAATATGGCTATACCTGGACCATCTCCCGTGATTTTTAAGGTGATTCGTGCATTTAGCAGAGACACTTTTCATTCTTTTGAATTAATAAACATTACTGATGTTTTGCACTTACACCAACACAGACCATGACCTATTGTGTAATGTGAACTACTTTGAACTGGAATAGATATTAATTGCAGTAACATGTGGGTTAGGTACGCGGCACCTTTCAGATGTTTGAACAGGGAAAAGAGGGACTGGTACCCGGCTAGAGGGTTAACACAGACACAGACTACACGTGTACGCTGTTGGAGTATCCTTCCCAGAGGAAGTGAGAGTGGAAGGTGGAATGGCACTAGCAGATGTAGCTGCCTCAGTTCCCTCCACGCGTCTCCTGTGCTGGGCCGGTGGGCGTGGCCTGGGTGCGCGTGGCCTCGTGGGTGTGGCCTCAGATTTACGTCCTCACCATGGATTCTCATTCTCCAGGGTCAATGCTTTGCCTGATGTTATTAGCGATTTTAACAAAACTTCCTATGATCCATGTCAACAACGGAAACGATTTACCGTTCCCTCCAAATTTATTCATGTACTTTTTTTTGCTCATATAAATTGAAAATAAGCTTCCTTGTAACACAAACAACTCAAAAAGGAGCGACGTCATTTATTTTCCACTGAGAATAATTATTTATCTGCGGATATTATAAAAATAAAACAGTGCTGTCCGTTCTAATGATCACATCCATCCAGGATGTCGATAATAAAAAGCAACATTTCTGGATTCATGTAATGAAACAAATGGTTATTCTTTTCTGGGATGAGCTGGGCGGCTGGTGTTGCAGAGGTTAGGGTGACAGGCTTGCCTAAGTCCCACACCAGCTGTTGTATTAGGTACTTAACCTGATCTGCTTCATTAATTATCCAGCTGCACAAGTGGGTTAATGTAGAAATTACAAGCGGTGAAAAATACAGTAAAGAATGATGGGGGTGGGTGATAGCTTTATGTCCAACATGAGCAGCAACAGGAAGCTCGCTCTGCCAACTGAGGATGGAAGGTGGGATTGCAGTGAGGGAGGATGGAGGACGGGGCAGCTGTGAGGGAGGATGGAGAGGCGGTGAGGGAGGATGGAGAGTTTGATGACAGTAAAGAAGGATGCAGGATGGAGAGACAGTGAGGGAGGATGGAGAATGGAGAGGCAGTGTGGGAGGATGGAGGATAGGGCAGCTGAGAGGGAGAGACAGTGGAGAGAGGATGGAGAATGGAGAGGCAGTGTGGGAGGATGGAGAGGCGGTGAGGGAGGATGGAGAGGCAGTGTGGGAGGATGGAGAGGCGGTGAGGGAGGATGGAGAGTTCGATGACAGTAAAGAAGGATGCAGGATGGAGAGACAGTGAGGGAGGATGGAGAGGCAGTGTGGGAGGATGGAGAGGCGGTGAGGGGGAATGGAGAATGGAGAGGCGGTGTGGGAGGATGGAGGATGGGGCAGCTGAGAGGGAGGATGGAGAGGCGGTGAGGGAGGATGGAGAGACAGTGAGGGAGGATGGAGAGGCGGTGAGGGAGGATGGAGAGTTTGATGGCAGTAAAGAAGGATGCGGGATGGAGAGACAGTGAGGGAGGATGGAGAGGCGGTGAGGGAGGATGGAGAGACAGTGAGGGAGGATGGGGCGTTTGTGGGTGTTGCGTGGGGGGGTGATTTTGGTTGACTGAAGAATGAAGGTGAGATTAAAGACGTTTAAATCACAAGAGGAATACAATTGTAGGTACGCTGTTGGATTTCCTAAAAAAATATTTATCTTCTAATCTTTCTTGAAAATAATCATATTCTCTTTGTCTAATTTCTAGGGAGAGCCGGGGCTGGATGGAATTCCCGGAAAGCCTGGTGTTCCTGGGAAAGACGTGGGTCTTTATTTTTAATCAAACTAGCAGAGGTTTCCGTCACCTGTATGACTTATGTGGAAATGGTCTAAAAACACTGTAGATGGAAGTCCGCACAGCATTTTAAAAGGCACCAAGGATTATTATTTTAGAAGAAATATTTTTCACATCTAAAATGGTTTAAATTGATATATTTTTTCTGCATTTTGATACTTGTTTTGGGAGAAGTGTTTCCTGTCAAAGTTAACGGATGGATTACTGGGACTAAGGCTTTTCCTGGATTTCGTTTTTTGAAGAAAAGGACTTTATCTCGGTCCTCCTGAAATCCTGTCATAGGGGACGCATGGCTCAATGCGCCAGCCCACTTAAAGCAGGCCTGTAAATGGGACTATAAGCTCGAGAAGCAGGTTCTGCCCTGGGTGCCAGGCCCCAGAGGTCAGGGGAGCCAGATTGCATTTTAAAGCGTGATAAACACATCATACACAAGGGTAAAAGGTGAGTCTCCGGGCGGCCAGAGGCCTGATGAAATTTCACAGGCTTCGACCTTTTGTTTTTTTCTTTATTGGTAACAGGGCGTCAGAGGACTCGCCGGTCTTCCTGGTGCGTTGGGTTCCAAGGGCGAAAAGGTACAAATGTTTTTATTTAAATTCATCAATTAGTATGAACGAGTTGTGGAAAATTGGAAGTAGTGTAATGCTGTGTTTTTTATTATTATTTTACCCTATCCTTTGGTTTAAAGTTTGGGCCCGGAGCATGGGCTCAGAAACTCCCTGGCTCTCATTGGTTTGTGTCAGTTCCACACAGCTGCTCGACGTTTACCATTGGTTGCACCCTGGGCCCTGGGTTTCCGAACCTGCCGCTGTCTGTCTGTGTGGAGTTTGTAGGCTCTCCCCGTATCCGCTTGGGAGGGCTCCGGTCCGCACTTCTACGACCTGCTCGTCAGGTGGATTGGCAACAGCGAAATTGGCCCTGTCTATCTGCCGGGCTCTGGCGCTACGCGGTCCGAAAGCGGTCTCAGAATAATGACTGAATCAATGTTAAAAACTCCACGAATAAATTGCTCTGCCCAGGAATGCACCGCCCACTGCGTTCCCAGAGGACTGCGATTTCGTGCAGCCAGGTACCCTAAATGGTCTGAACTGATCCTGCCATAAAAGCTCCCCCTCCACCCCGAGGTGTTCCAGACGTTCCTCTCCCTAGATGACAGAAGGCACGCTCATTTGTCTGGCTTGGAAAGCCACAGCAGGATATTATTCATCTGTCTGCCATTGCTAATTACACTGTGCTTTGTTTCATGTGAGATGATTATTCCGACTTACCCCTCACTCACCGTCGACAACCGCCCTTTGGGGAGCGTAGAGTCAGCGTGTCAGAAACGTTTTATTTTTGTTCCGTTGTAGGTGAATAAAAAAATAAAATGAAAGTCTACCCTTTTGCCGACATTGACCTTGATAGATTTGCCCTGTAATTAGAAGCCCTGCCTTCTTTATCTACAAAGTGATTCTCTGTGTTTTGATTTTGTTGTTCTCTGACAGGGAGAAATGGGACCGGCAGGACTGCCAGGAGATATGGTAAGGGATGGTTGTTTTCACATCCGATGAGGTCTTGCTCCGCCGAAGCTGTTGGGAGCGGCTAGTTTGGCCTGCGGGCCATAGGACAACATTCAGACTGTCGCTTTAAGGAGGAGCGCACCATACTGTCTGATGGAAGGGGAAGTAAAATGCATTTAAATGATTTAAAACTGTGTTTGTTTTGCTAGATTCAAAGAGAAGGCTTGAAGGGGGAAGCTGTAAGTATATTTCGTAGCTTTGTTTTTAGTTTTTTATCTCTGTGCTCTTTATCGAACCTCTTTCTCCTCTTTGAGAATGCCTAACCAGATCCTCCCTAATGTGAAGGATAGAGAGCAGAGTTATCTTCACTGTCTTTAACTGACATGACTTAGAACTTCCTGTGTGCCATCTCTGACCCTCAGGTGCTTTTATTTACAGGGATCCCCCGGACCTCGTGGCCCCCCTGGCCCCAGTGGGCCCCCTGGAGCTCCGGTAAGGGCACACAGACCTCGCCGCCTCCACTGGAAGATCTCTCTGAATCTTTAACTGACCAAGAAACAGACGGAGAGAGTGCCTCCCCTGGTGCTTTCAGAGATCACTCCCCTGAAGTCTAAACCAGCGGTTTTCCATCCTGGTCCTGGAGTACCACTGCCCTGTTTCTCAGCACTGGAGGGGAAATACAAAATGGGTTTCATAAAGATATTTATTTTGTTTGAATTCCTTTATTACTTGGCTAGAATGAAAACATCCACACTCAAATGTTCCCTCAGGATTTGTATTGAGAACCACTGGTCCCAAACTACTTGTTTTTCATTGAATCTTTTCCCAAAGCATTAGGTTAATATACTTTTCTTTATGCGGGCACTTCTGGGAAAACTATGTTTATCAAAACATACAACCCAAAAAACACCAAATACATTTAAACATATTTTAAAACCTGTGCCACAAATAAAAAATTCATAAATTGGATGCCTTGTTTCTCATTAATAAAGGCATTGATATGTGGTATAAAGTCCTCGCTCTGTAAAAACACATACCTTGGTGTAAGCTGCAATGTGAGAGAAGCACATTTCAGCTCACTCTTTCTCTCTCTCTCTCTCTGTCTCCCCTGGCAGGGTCCACCGGGTCCGGAGGGCAGGCCTGGAGAACCAGGAGAGTTTGGGCAGAGGGTGAGAATGGCCGTTCTCAGCAATGCTGGTTGCCATGCTCACATTTTAAACAGATTGAAACAGTTTCCCTGTCTCCGACCTTGGTATTATCAGATCACTGTTGTCTGAAACTAAGTCTTGCAGTGCACGAGCTTTTCGGTCGAAGGCCCTACGGTGGAATTACTCAGTTTCCTATAGGGAGCGTTTTGGAAACGAACGGCGTGGGTGGAAACCGTGGTGGGCAGGACTCCAGACTGGAGACTGGGGCGGGGTTATTGTCATTAATCACCTCCCCTCTGGGTTGTCTGTGGAATCGGAGCGATAAACAACTAAATCCCTCAGTGATGGTGTGAGCCCACATGCGGGCAGGTGATGGCATCAGTGCTGTTTAACACCTTCTAGCCGACCCCACCCCCCCCACCCCAACACACAATGTTGAAGTGACACCTGCTCCCTTGTTCTGGCCAATGTGGGTGTTTATCTTAACCAGAGCTTAGTCTTTTAAAATAATCTGTCAAAGGTCAAAGCCGTCATACGTGCAATCTCAGAAAAAAAAGAACTTAAGTGAGCCAGAAAATAAATTTGATTCAGTAGGTTGTGGGTTTGAATCCAAAGAGTAGTACTTCCGTCGTACCTTTGATAAAACTACTTTACCCAAGTTTATTGAACCTTGCATCAAATAAATTCCTCCGGAAATTCTTATATGCCATAAAGCATTGTATAACTTGCCATTCCAACATCAGAAGCTCAAAATTAGGCATTCAGGTATTGAGTGTTGCTCAACCTTATAGAACCAGTCAAATGCCAGAATGGGTTTCTCTTCAGCCTGTTTCTGTTTCCTAGTATGCTGGCTTTGAAGCAGTACAGGCTCTTGCTGTCAGGTTTAGCGCTGCGCGGTCCCACCGGGCATTTTTCTATCTGCCGGAGCAGCTCGGCGGCATAAAACCAAGACAATGATGAGGCTGTGGGCGCTTCCTGACAGAGCTGTTGGTTGTCCGATGGGCCGTGAAGCTGACACATGCTGTAGTCATCGTCATTCACCCGGGACCAGCCACAAGGAGGATTTCAAAACTCCTCTTCCAACCGGAAAGAAAAAGTGTCAACCTCAACTTTGTCCAAAAGAGGGCAACATATCCCAAGATCAAAATACTGAGTGGTTATGCCAGTTCGTTTGAAGATTATTGGGAACAAACACACCGCAACTGAGTTCAATCAGTTCAGCATTTATTATAACGTTACTGTCACTGGATGATTAACGTAATATTTTTTTTTTTCCCACAGGGTAAGAAAGGTGAAAGTGGACTACCTGGGGTTGATGGATTACCAGGACCACCAGTAAGGATTAATGTTTACGTAGCACTGAGATGCATATTCATGTTTCCCAGACAGTTTATTTCTTGTTTAGGTAGTTTATAATTCCAAGGTATAATTCCAATGTAGTTCATTAAACATAATGCATAAATATTCAAGGGAAATAAACAAAAAACTTAACAGACTAAAACTAAGTTCAAACAACAGATATTTGTCATATTATCAGAGATCCATTCTGCATGTGCTTTAGACTTATTTGATATGGTCACAGCATAATGTCTCCCTCTAGTGGCTAACGTGGGCATTTCCTAAGTGAGAAAACTTATTGTTGGCTCTTCATCGGAACATAATGATCTGTGGATAAATACAGTAAAAAGTTCATTCCTGGTTTTAAATATTCATTTCAGGGACCACAGGGTCCACCGGGGAATCTTGGCCCTCCTGGACAAACTGGACCTCCAGTAAGTTCTGATCCCAGAGATTTGGGAAATATATATTTTTAATTTATTTATTTATTCAAACTAATAGCACACGACATTGTAATTAACAGGTAAGAGAGAGGTGGCAAATTATTATAAATGACATTAAACGGTACATCCCGCTTCTATCAATCCCTCGGTCCCCAGCCAAATGTTAATAATAACCTAAGTTGTAAATAAGCGGAACATTAGGACAGATTTATTTCTGTGTTCCAACTATTTACACTGTATTTTTAGTAAGCACGTCATTTAAATACGGGTTTTTGGTGAAAAAGCGTAATAGACGTTCCAAATTACTGTAAACTCATTAAAACTGATAATTTGCTAACATTAGCTATACATAAAACAGCTACAAATAAGACCAATAAAAAAAAAAATCTAATTTGTAAACACTAAAAAGCTTTGCTAGCTAGCTAAACTTATTTTCTCTCTCATATTTCTCTACCCATATTTGTCTGTTTCTGTAACTACTTGCTGGCTCGCCTATCCTCAACCTTTCAAGCGGGGAGTGAAAAGTAGATAAAAATGATTATACCATTTGAAGGACTTGGCCGGCTACTATTATAAATTAAGGAAGTTTCACATGAAGCAAAACAAATTATGTATCCTGTGAAACGTGTATTCGAAAGGATTAAATTGAGAGGTTAGCATAAGTGCATCCAGTTTTTTTGTGGTAGGTGGAGGACCAAAAGGTGAAATTCAAATCGAGATAATAACGTCTTCACGCTGACTTTATGTCCACATACAACGTATTTAATTTGCACTTTGGGATCAAAGTTTCGATCCACAACATCCTGACGAAGATTCTTGCGGATCAAAACGTTGATAGTTACGTGCAAATTAGAGGCACATTATGTGAGCATAAAGGCAGTGTGCGGACTTTATTGATTCAACACGTTTAAATTGGAACATAATTGTGAATGTGTGTTTTGTGAAACGATGAAGATATCATTCTTCACTTATTTTTCAATGTAGTTATAAAAACCTATTTTGGGTATTATTTGAGTATTTCTTGGTGCTGACATTTTACTTAATTCCAAAATGCTCCAGGAAGATCCGCTTTATGTAATTACTGTTAATTATTTTGGGTAGTTTTCGTATTTATAAAGTTTTTATTTTCTCTTTGTAAATTTTCTGACAAGTAATTGAATATAATTTAGTAAACTACTACGCTCTTCTCAAAGTGGGATTTATTTTTCCTTTTCAGTTTTCGAATTCAATATAGGTGTCGACAGGTCTGCGCGTTTGGAAGAAATTATCCTAACGTGTAAATAATCATGTCAATTTTGCATCAAAAATTATGCGCTATAAGCAGTTTCTTTAAGCGAGATGCTGATTGCAAGTCGGGATTTTTTCCCACAAAAATGTTGATAGTAACTGGAAGTTGGATTTCTTAGCAACCCTAATAATAACACCTACTATATTAAAATTATACAATCGGATGACGTGATCTGATGTTGTCTGTGTCTTTATAACATGTTTTACCCTGTTCCTCCCCTACTTGTCCAGAAATTTAAAAAATCCGTACTTAACATAGGATGGAATTCGAATGCAAAGAGGATAGAATACATTTTGATTGATTATTGATTTGTTTTGTTTAATCACTCCTTAGGGATTGCCCGGTGAAATAGGATTTTCAGGCAAACCAGGCGAACCAGGGAAGCCAGTAAGTAATGGGATGAGAGAGAAATATCTTGTACACTTGTTTTAAAACATTCCGTTCTGTATCAGACAACAATTAATTGTGTGGGGGGGGCTTAAAATAGGACAGTTTTCTATTTAAAAAAACGGTGTTGCGATTGAAGTACTGCCCAAGGGAGCTCAAAACTCAATGTTAAACTAGCTTGTGAATGAATACATTTGTAATCTCTCTGTCTCTCTCAGGGTTTGCCTGGCAAAGATGGACTCGATGGCCTTCCTGGAAGTGATGGGTCAAAGGTTGGCGTCGTTCCGACTATGGCAGTAATATGGTGGATTTAACAGTCAATCCGGGTTACCACAGCTGGTTAGGTCACCTCTGCTGTAGCAGTAGTCAGTAGTCAGTAGAGTATAGTCATCTCGAGAGTGTTTTCACAACAGAACTGAACTCGGCTGTGTGGTTATTAGCGAATGTTCTCCAACTTTTGATTCTTGCTCTTCCGTAGGGACGACCAGGAGATCCGGGCCTAGATGGTTTCCCAGGCAAACCAGGTCCAAAGGTGCAGTGATATTAATATCGTGCTAAATGTGTGACGCGGGTGAAATGTCTAAATCGCCCCATTTTCCCCAGTTGTGGAAGGGTTTTTTTTTTTAAAGCTTACACTGGGTTGGAGATAACTACTGGGAAAAACTGTCGCAGGTTTAACTTCATAGACAGAAATGTTTTTTTTTTTTTGCTCATTCAGGGCAGCGAAGGGCCTCCGGGTCCAAGGGGGCCGGCTGGAGAGAGAGTAAGTAACTCTTTTATGGTTCAGTTCAGTTCAGTTCCTGAGCTTAAAGCCAGGCTTTTGATTGGTGATCAGTGACAGGGTGTCACCCTCCTCTCTGTGGGACAGGGGGAGGCCGGCCTACCTGGACAACCGGGAGTTGCAGGGCCGAGAGGAGAGAAAGGGACACAGGTATGTACACTGTCTGTATCACTGACCATGTGACCAAAAACCGGCCTGACAGTTCCACTGACCATGTGACCAAAAACCGGCCTGACAGTTCCACTGACCATGTCACCAAAAACTGCATTGGCAGGCAGAGTAATGTCGGTAATAACCCTTCCTCTGCCAGTTCAATCTTTCTTTTTTGAAATCTCATTCTTTGACACCATCTTCTCTGAATACAAACCACGCAAGGGTAAAAACTGCTCTTTTCAAGTGAATGTGATCTATTGCAGCCCCCCAAGCAAACAACACTATTTCTTTTGTTAACTATTTCCATACTGCATTTCCTGTTCATCGAGCCTAGCCTCTTGTTAAACACAATACGATTTACAGGCTTAGGTAGGGAAACACAAACAGGGATCTATAGTTTCAAGGTCATGGGATGTCACACGTGATAGTATGCTTCCCTGGTAATTGGTGTTGGAATGGATTCTCATGACCGTGTCCAAATGCCTTTGGGGTCATTGTACTGTACGGGCACTTTTAAACACGAAGCAATATCTTTACATAAACATTCACATATACTTTACATATAATCTTCATTTACAATAGCTTCTTTACATATACAGCCTAATCTTCACTTACAATAGCATCATTACATATACAGCTGAATCGTTACTGAGAATAGCATCTCTACTTACACAGCCAAAAATGTACTTACAGTAGCAACTGTACTTATGTGGCCTTTTCTGTTCAGGGTGAAAGGGGCCGGGATGGAACTTTTGGGCCAAAAGGCGACAAAGGTGACAAGGTGAGGCTGATGGGACTGACACAACTATAGAAAAGAATGTTGTACAGAAGGTTGCTCATCATAGTTTTTATAACTTTCACCGAAAAGAAAAAAAGAGAGACAAAGTACTTATAT
>JAOYSI010006079.1:2940-13103 GCA_025775065.1 Hiodon alosoides | reverse complement strand
CCCCCCCCCCCCCCCCCCCCCCCCCCCCCCCCCCCCCCCCCCCCCCCCCCCCCCCCCCCCCCCCCGCCCCCCCCCACGAGGAAGTTACTTTCTCTATACTACAACAACGAGGTTAGGCTAAACTTCCTAACTGAAGTTTCGGATATGGTGTAAAAATATCATACTGAGTTTGCAATATAAAAATCGTAGCGATAATCATAATCACCCAGGACTTAAACAATAAAAGGTAGATTAAATATTGTGTAACGGCTGCTGATAATAACTTTGATAACTAAATAATACCTTTTGCATTTGTGAATTATTGGTGGCTAATACGGGGTTTGATTTTACCGTTATTTCTTAAACTTCAACTTGTTTAATAGACTATTTAAATTTTCGTCGTTGTAGAGAATTTACTGGGATAAGCTGGCGAATTAAGCCAACACACGGATAACAATGAGTGGATTGTTTGCAACCCAGCGGATAAATACACCGACTGAGAAGAAAACAATTGGATTACAATGGATCCCAACGCACGAATCTGGGCGTGTGGTTACGTCATCCGTTTCTAGGCCAAACAAGGAGACGCGCCAGAGGAAAGCTGGCACAGGAAATAACGCTTATCGACACTCAGAACTAAGAAGTAGGAAAGGTGGAGGCGTACAACCCTGGAAATGTGTGCATTTTAGCAATAAACTACGGATTTCAAAGGTGTGTGCTCATACATATCGCTATGATACGTGATGCGGCTAGACGCTTTGGGGTTTGCGACGTCGGAATCTGGTCGTAAATGGGGAATAATTGGTGCAACAGGTTGCTTTTGTTTGTTTAGCTAACCAGCTAGGTCGCTAATACTTTCTTAGGGACGTTGAAAATAAATAACCAGGATAAATATTAGTTGATATTCGGGTCTTTTAGATGTCGAATACATAGGCAGGTTATCATATAGGTACCCATACTGAATTGGCTATTCTCTTTAGGAAAAAAATACTTATTTAAATGAAGATTCCTCCAGTAGCCATTGTTCGATAAACCATGACAATTGTATCAGTTCTAGTAGCCACAATCGCGATTTCATGACGGAGCTTAAATGTCTTACCGTTGTACTACGTTTGTACGTAGAGATTTTAAAATATATGGCGAGTTTTTTTTTCGTTGTAATTGTAATTGCAGTGTTCGGCTGAGGAGAATAATGAATACTACTAACGCTAGCAGCCTCATTTTGGGGTTTATCGTGAACTTGTAGTGTTTCTTCAGCGATAACGTTTAAGCGCGGCCAATGCCTGACAGGAAAAGTACACTCGCACTTAGTTTTGCAGCGCCAGTATTGTCACAGAAATTTTACTTCATAAATTTAGCGCCGGGTTACTGTCACTTTTGAAGTGCGCAATTTGAGTTTAAATGTATCTGTACTGTATCTAATTTTTCTCTTCTATCCCCAGGCCTTAAAAACACCAAGATTAACCTAAGGCTAAAATGTCTTGCCGTGACATACACGCCACTACGGCTTTTGCCTTTGTGGTCGCCTTGCTTTCTGTGGGCGCGCTGGTGACCGCGGCCTTGGTTCCGCAGTGGAGGGTGACCCACTTGGTCACCTTCAATCGAAACGCCAAGAACGTCACGGTCTACGATGGCCTGTGGGTTAAGTGCGTTCGCCAGCAGGGCAGCTCCAGTTGCTACTTCTACGACACGGAGTGGTACGCCCGGGTGGACCAGCTAGATCTGCGCGTTCTGCAGTTCGCCCTGCCGTTCAGCGTCTTCTTCGCCACCCTGGCTCTGCTCCTGAACACGTCGGGGATGTGCAAGACCGCCTGCTGCTCGGCAGAACCGGACTCCGCCGCCAGCAAGTGCCTGGTGAACAGCGCCGGGTGCCACCTGGTGTCCGGCTTCCTGTTGTTCATCGCCGGGGGCGTTGCTATGGCGCCCTCCGTCTGGTTCCTCTTCTACACCAAGGAGCTTAACAGGAAGTACGACAACCTGTTCTCGGACGACTTTGCGGTCTACGTGGCCATCGGCGGCTCGGGCGGGCTCTTCCTGGCCTCTCTGCTCTTCCTGATGTGGTACTGCATGTGCAAGACCCTGCCGTCTCCCTTCTGGCTCCCCCTGCCCGGCATGCCCAAGAGCATTTCCTCGCAGCCTTTGGCCCCCAACGGCTACCCGTCCCCGGTGTACGCCCCGCAGGTGTACGCCCCGCAGGTGTACGCCCCGCAGGTGTACGCCCCGCAGGCCATCGAGCACCAGGCCTACGCGCCGCCTCAGGTGTACGTCCCCCAGCTGTCCGCCCCGGACGGGTACGGCTCTGAGGTGAACGGCTCGCAGGCCTGTGGTGTCCACGGCTACGCGCCCTCCCTGGCCTACGGCTCCAGCTACGCGGGGCCGCGCTACTCCACGCGCTCCCGGATGTCGACCATCGAGATCGACATCCCCGTGCTCTCGCAGGAGAGCTGACGGGAAGCCGTCCGCGTTTGTGGTTTCGGCGACCCGCGCGGGAGGTCGGCTGCCGTTTGGTCGCCGCATCGGTAGCGATGTGGGACCGCGTCAGAAACGTATGAGAAAGCACTCGGGCTGCCAGACCGGCACCGCTGAAACACTAAAGCGACTAGACTTTGTAGTATTAAACATTTTTTAGAGTGATATGGAAAAACGGGGGTAGCTGTGTATTCGCTAACTCATCTAATATTGTGACTTACGGTAACCGCCTGTGTCTTGGGTGTTCATTAAGATGTCTGAAGATCTGTTGAAGGAATCTGTTGCCCTGTGTTTTTCAATGGCCATGTTTTTTTCCCCCTGGGTTTTGTAACCAACCTAGTAGACTTTCATTGGGATAATCGTTTCCTGTTGTGCCTTTCTAAAGTGGTTCAGAACAACTGTTTAAACAACCGGGGTCTTATCCCTTTCTAGATTTTTCAGTGATGTCTTTAAACTGGTTTCATTTGGCTGAAAATCGAATGAACAGGGTCCTTTTGTGTTTACTTTTCCATTTAAAAACTAAGCGCTGCAGTATTCGGAATTATGTTTTCTAGTGATTATTCTAACATTTTTTTAATTGTAGAATTGCATTTTTAATATTGTGTTTAAGTTGCCTCGCCCTACTTTCAAATGTACAGGTTTTTTGTTTGTGTCACTGCAGCAGGGCAGCTGGTGGTGCTGTTACAAGTCTCTAACCGAAAGGTCCCGCCTCAGCTGTTGTTCCCTTTAGCAAGGTGCTTAACCTGAACTGCTGTGTGAGTTTAAAAAAAGTTTTGGGATAAAAGACATCCAGTTAAGTAAATATGCATTTTAAATTTTGGAACCTAATAACCTTTAACCCCAAAAAATCCTCTGCTTTGTTACTGAAAGGAGGCCTTGTGTGATATCAGCTAGTGCCTTTTATACCGCGTGTATGGTAGGTACACGCTGTCAATGAAGATGGACCGCCAAAACTCTGCGTTGTGGTGGTCAGGGCGTGCAGACGTTTAACAAAAAGGTTGCTCCGTGTGAACATGTCGCTTTGGATAAAGACGTCTGCCAAGCACGCTTGAGGTGGAAGACACCGTTCCTTACTTAAAATGCTCATTTAAAATTTGAGATCGGGTAATCGCACACGTCCCTACTATATGCTGCCGGGTGAAAAGAACTGATGTGGCCGTAATGGTTTCTTGTCATTGTACACTTTTCTGTTACACTGATAAATGTCATTTGTAATACCCATCTCCTTTTTGCGGGCCAGTTTACTTCAATTCCGTTGTTTATTTCTGCAGGTATTGGTTTCACCAGGCTACCACTAAACGTGGTCGTTTTGTCTCGTTCCAATATGCTCCTAATATTCTGCACGATTGGTATATTTTACACGCCAATATGGGAAATTCCTGGGATTGCCCGTTTTAATAAGCAGTCGGCTTAATTTAGTCACAACAATTACTGTGGTTCCATTTAACCAGAGCCAGGGCCTATTTTTTTCTGCAGCCACTAATTTTACCGGCGTGCCGCTCTTAAACGACTCGCTGGTCATGAAATGTGTTGACATTGTATTTCTTTTCATGTTTTTGGGGGGGCTGCTTTGCTAGGTTTGAATGCCAAAGACAAACTCTAACCTCTCCTATAGAAAGTAATCTCTCTAATCCAGGAAGGAACTTCTAAGCTCACAATAATTAACACCAACGCTGTCCGCATACTTATGAGGGTTTCCAGTTGTAGGCAGAAATGCATACAGTGCCTGTGTACGTTAAGTCAGGCGACAGACGGACCGGCCAATCAGGCGAAGAGGACGTGGCTTAGGCAGTATGTCTCCTCAATAGTTTTTTAGGGAATATATACCTGTATGGAATGGGCCATGGGTAAAGCGAAGGATTTCAAACGCCGGTCCTCATCAGCCACAGGGACTGCGTGTTTTTGAGCTAACTCTAGCATCTGATTTTCACCAGGTGAGATCATTTGTTATCAAAATAATGACTCAATGATTTAAAACCGATAACCCGGGACCCACGAGGATTGTAATTTGAGACCCCTGGTGTAAACTTGGGAGTGTGGATAAAGTCAGAACAAAGCCTGATCTCCGGACAGCTCCCAGATGCCTGTGATTATTAAGTGGTACCGCCAGGAAATGTGTAACCGTGGCAACAGCAGGGGTTCACCCTCCGATTTCAGTGAAGACAAACGCAGATGCGGAGACATCACTGAAGGAGCAGCGACATTCGTTTGGCCAGTACGCCACCAGGGGGGGCTGTTGGGGCAAGCGCGTGAAATCCAGTTTCAACGATGGGGATTTCTGGCTTTGCTCGGAAGACTCGTGGTGCAGCTAGGAAGCGTTTCTGTTGGTGGATTCCATTTCTCTTCATTTAGGATTTAAAATGAGCTCCCCCTCACTTGGTGTTTCCGGGGGGAATCAAGATTCAATTGGCGTCTGCTCATTTAACGCCCCTCCTACCCCCATCGGATTTTCAGCTCAGTAACTGATACCGCCAAGTTCTAACAGGCTGCAAACTCCCGCCTAATTGTGCTAAATATTCTCTTTGGACAATTTATAAATAGTTTTACAAGTCTCAGCATGTGAGACGGAAGTCTGATTTGCGAATACAATTAGACTACCATCCATAGTGCTAATTAAACCTGTCCATTTAGAGCTCTCACTCCAGGGTTATGCTAAAAGGTGCTCCCTGTTACTCAATAATGTCGAACTCGCATGGTATTCGGAGCTGCAGGATAGATCTAAACCACAAAAAATACGGAGGTGTTCTTTTTGGTTCTCCGATTTTCTGAGTTGACGGTACTCTCATCATTTGTCTCTGACGGCGTTTACCAAGATTAGTTACTTGTTTTGTTGTTGTTGTTATGCAGCCCATTATTAGAGGGCAGACAACACTGGTTTACCAAACCCCTAAGTGGCTTAAATGTGATGTAATCGAGCCTAACCAGCGGTCATCCACGTGGCTCATTGTTGTGATTGGTGAGAGTCATGTCGATGAGGACCCCGCGGTGTTTCTGCGGTTTTTACAGAGAAACTCCCTGGGTGCGCTGGATCGGCGCGGCTGTGACTTCCGCTGAGTTGTCAGATGACTGACAGCCCTGCACAAACGGGGAACCCTGGGTGAACAATGTCGGGCTAGCAGACACCGAAACGTGGAGAAAATATTATTCTCTCACGCCGGCCAGAGTATGGGGTCATCCGCTCCACAATCCTATTGGTGGGTCTGTAGCGCATCCAGGCCTTGCCCTCGGGACAAGAGACCTGGTCCCGTTTTGGGAAAGCGGCGAGGAGGGTGGACAGGAAGTGGAGGGGCAGAAAGAGTCATGAGCAATGAGGCATATGGAGTTCTCTCTAATAAGACCACTCAGCAGTTCCTACTGAGCTGGAGGACAGCCATTCTTCCTCCTGGAACAGAGTGTGTGTGTGTGTGTGTCAGTGCGTTTGTGTATGCATGCATGTTTTTGTGTGTGTGTGTGTGTGTGTGTGTGTGTGCCCATGTTTATGATGGTGTGTGTCAGTGCGTTTGTGTATGCATGCATGTTTTTGTGTGAATTTGTGTGTGTGTGTATGCCCGTCTTTTTGTGTGTGCGCGCGTTGTTTTTGTACATATTTGTGATTATGTATGATGGTGTTTGTCTCTTCTGTATTTGTGTGTGTGTGTGTGTGTAGCCGGGGGGGTCCTTTATGATTAAGCCGGCAGGTCTGAGAGCACCTTTATTTAAAACCCTCTGCCCTAACTGGTGTGGAACCACAGAGGCAGCGTCACTTCCAGATAACCAGCCCTGCTCGGAGATTGATGAGGGATTATGCTGGACGACACAGGACACATTTCATCACCGGACGTCCCAGCGCAGTGTGCAAGCAGCAGCCACAGCGGTTAAACAGATTTATGCGCTCTTAGAGTAATCGTCTGCCCAGCAGTTACACAGCATTTCACTGCCGGAGCCAGCGCGGCTGTAAGCTCATCAGGTTTTCCTCCTAACCCTAACCCCGAGATTCACTGTGTTGTTATGATTAAGTAATAACCGACGTCCGTGGGGTGGGGGTGCTTAACCACAGGCAGTGAAAGTGTCGGCTGACACGGAGCAGGGGCGCACACCATCAACGCTCCCACAAACAGAGCCAACCCAAAGTGGAGGAGACGGGTTTGGAACTCTGCCTTCCCCCTCAGTGACTACGGCAGCGTTCTACAGTAGACCTCTGTGGGGCGGGGGGCGTGGACAAACGGTGACTGGCTGGGAGGGGGGGGGGCGTGGACTTACGTTGCCGCTGTCACTTCCTCCTGGCTCAATCATGTAAGTGTGATTTCCGTCAAAGAACATCCCACTGTTAAGAAAAGAAAACACATCTTAGAGTGGTCACGGATGGCCTCACGCCATGCAACGTGTATGTTATGCATAAGGGGTAGGGGGTTTTCATTAGTTAGGTTTCAGCTCCAGCAGAAGACCCTCCGACACGGTTACATCACAGCCAAAGTTTGTAGACAAGTTTGACTATAACTGTAAACAAACGGCACGCAAAACTTAAAATATGAAAGTACTGTGCAAAATGGATTTTGGTTTCATGCAAATTAAAACATCTCTTATCTTCCCATAAAATGGCTAACTGGTTCAAACTGAATAAGGCCTGTGGAAATGATGCCAGGGTATTGACAATTTTGTTAAATCTGAGTTAACTGCGGACATTAATCTGAGCGAGGCGAGACGGAGCGTGATCCAAGCGTGATTTAATTACTGGGAGGACAGGATGGGGGGGTGCATCCATCTCTGATGTTCTGGAATCTTCCGCATGTCCTAGCGGCTGAATACCGGTCAAGGTGGAGCCTGAATCTGTTATCTTGGCCCAGAGAGGTGCTACACGTGAGCAATCCTATAAAATGCCCCCACCCCCCAGGCTAAAAAAAAATCAGTGGGCAACCTCACAGCTCCTTACGGTCAAACAACAAAACCCGCCACTGCTGACGCCACGGAGGAGAATCTTTTTAAAAAGCACACGGTGAAAAGGTGGCGTTTTATTCAAAAGGCATCAAAATAAGGATACTTGGTCAAAAAGGAGGGGTGACCATTTGGCCCACCCCTTGAAGGAGGACCGACAGCATTTGGGGGGCTGCTATGGTACACAGCGCTCAGCTAAATTAAAAATATGTGATCACAAAATATTTAATTTTACTAATGCAATCACACCAGCACAGCCTGATGATCAAACGATCAAACGCGCTGCCTGTGCTGCTGAGTCGGGCCGAGCCTCGGGGCTTTGGGACGATAAAGAAACATAAAACCCAGAGAGCCCCGAGCGCTTTTCAGCTCTGAACGCGGTTGCGCCAGTCCAGGCGACCTGGTGAAAACCTGACCCGACGCACTTCAGACGGCTGAGGATACGGGGCGCCCACGGAGCCCAGCTCCACACCGCTTCACACAGAGAGCAGATCACAAACCAAAAGTGAGCAAGCCGCGACAAAACAATGCTAAATATCAGCATAGGAAACGGCATACAGTAATTACATTGCTGTAATTGTTAAATGGGATAATTGCTATTTAAGTCCGTTACTTGAGCTTGGCGGGGGTTAGCTGGCGGCGGTTAGGAGGAGGCGCAGATGCACTTACTGCAGGCCGTGGCAGGTCGAGAGAGCCACGAAAGACTCTGCCACCCCCCTGACTCTCCCCTGGTAGTAGCAGTGCTCGCCCCCCTGCAAGAAAGCGGAGAGGCAAAGCGTTAAGCGTCCGGCACCCACTCACCAGAGATCAGGGACAGCCTTTGGTTTCGTCCTCTTCAGTTTGGTGTAAAAAAAAAAAAAAGCATGTGAACTGGTGTGAGGGCCAAACACAACAGAATCCCAGTGACCTATATCTGTGGGCGGGTCTTCTGAGACAAAAACCGAACATATCCGACCAGCATTGGCCATAAACTCACCCCCCAATCAAGGTTTTTCCCTCCCTTATCTATCCAAAGCATTCTGTTAAACTACATGTTTTTGTTTACCAATAGGATCTCTCGCTACCGGTCTCAATGAGTCGATTGGCTGTCTCGCCATCCGTCTTTGTCAATAACGCAGGTGCTCTTTCGACAGGAAGCCAGTGACCGTCAGCAGTTATTCCCCCATAATCCTCATTGTTACTAAATCACCATGTACCTTTCAACAATGTGCTGAGCACGCCAGTTATTTATATATATATATAAAACATACATATATCATTTACAAAGTGCCCATCCCTTGGAATTGCTGCCCCATTAAAGCCCAGAGTCCGGGCCTAACTGCTTTTAAGCTGGAGGCTTGCTTTCCTCCACACTTCCAACGCTGCTGCTTTTAGCTGCAGATCAATTACAGTGTAGTCCCTCCTGGGTCTATTACTGTAAGTCAGCGATGCATCAGTGAGTCAGTCTCCTCCCGTCTCTCCTCTCGTCTCTCCCTGCGTCAGTCTCCTCTCGTCTCTCCCTGCGTCAGTCTCCTCTCGTCTCTCCCTGCGTCAGTCTCCTCGTCTCTCCTCTCGTCTCTCTCCTCTCGTCTCTCCTTGCGTCAGTCTCCTCTCGTCTCTCCTCTCGTCTCTCCCTGTGTCAGTCTCTCCTCTCGTCTCTCCCTGCGTCAGTCTCTCCTCTCGTCTCTCCCGTCTCTCCCTGCGTCAGTCTCCTCTCGTCTCTCTCCTCCCGTCTCTCCCTGCGTCAGTCTCCTCTTCTAGTCTTTCTCTCTCTACATCATTCTCCTCCTTTTGTCTCTTCTCCTCCTACCTCAACCACCTCCTCTCATCGTGTATCCCCGTACATCAGCCTCCTGCTCTTCCCTGATCCCACGCCATGACGCTTCAGCTCACTCTGAGCTGACAAGGCCGAGGAGAAAGAGGGCAGACGGGGGCTGTGGATAGATCTTAGACAGGGCCGCGTGGGATGAAAGTAAGAGTTCCTGACAGACTGAAACGCACCTATGTTTGACAGAGGGCTGTGAACCCGGAGTTGAGATGGGGAACACCAAGTGGTGGAGGAGATGTCCCTCACGGACACCCCTGCTCACTGAGCCAGAGCGCCCATCAGATCAGCAACGCTTCAGCGACCTGGATTATATATTCACAAGCTAACGTTTTCAGGACGTCCTGTCAAAACACAAAGCGTCTGAGCGAACGCCACCCCGTCCGTCAGCAGGGAAAGCAGAGACGAGACACTAAGACCTCGTACCGGAGTAACGTTCTGCTGAGGACGCCTTTCTGACACCTGCTGCAGTTCAGCAGCAGGAGAAGTGAAACACAGCTCAAAGATTCACCTGACTCCGAAACGCGTAGGTGTTCAAGGCATGGAGAGAACCGCAGTGAACAAAAACATTATTCAGAAGATAAGCCGTCTCTGTAACCACAGAGACTGAGTGTAGTACATGGTTTTTAATGATTTCTGCTTTTAAGAACTTCCTCCAACAAGAGCTGCGTGACTTGAACCTGTTTTCTGAGCGCCATCAAAACACAGGAAATGGAGGACACTGGTGCTCCGGGAGGACTTCCTGTTTGCAGTGGGTGGAGTTCCTGTAGTTCCTGTCCACCGGACTCTGCCCCCCCCCACCCCCCACCCCCCCCATGTTGAGAAACGGTGTAGAGAGAGTGAAAGCGAGTGGGGGGTGGAGGGGCTATTTATAAACTGTGCCCTGCTCTACTATCCGACAGCTTCGCACCAGCATCCTGTAACTCCTGCTCCAGTTCTGAGACAGCGAGAGGGATGCCCACGTGTAACCCCTGAAGGAGCACCAGCCTCCCGCACCTCC
>JAOYSI010006077.1:0-13104 GCA_025775065.1 Hiodon alosoides | reverse complement strand
AGATATATGTATATATATATATGTGTGTGTGTGTGTGTGTATGCGTGTGTGTGTGTGTGATGAATCTTGAATTTTACAATGCCGTTGTATGATGCCACAAACTTCAATATCTTAGCGGAAAAATAAAACAAAGGCAAATCCTGTTGGAGGTTGAAGGGACCATCATTGAAAGACAGGGTGGGTTTATGCATTCAGGTTATGAAAAGAACTTGCCTAAGCATCTTACAAAGTCTGCCCATTCGATGCGCTCTCAGTTGAGGGACTAATACAAAGCAGAAACTATTGATTCAGTCAAACTGCTTTCAGACACCGCTTTCCGTGTTCAAGGGGATGCATTCACAGCATCAAGCAATAATGTCAAAGCCATCCTTGCTGCTGTTCTGCACACTTTTAGAAACTCTCCATGCAGAAAGTCACCATTTTAGTAGGAGACTCAGAACAAGGTGTCAGTTTTTTTAGAGGGTTTGTGATAACGCGGCTTCGCCAAGCGCTGCTAGTGTGCTGTGTTAATGCTAGGTAATTCAGGGTAATTCAAGGTAATTTAATGCTAGGTAATTCAAGGTAATTCAGATGCAGAAACTGCATCGGGGACACAGAGCTAATGCATGTTGATAGGCATATATACTGCAAGCGCAAAATAATCTTGGTGAGCACCAGGAAGTGAAAGGCCACATGCACAAGGTGTTATTCTGTCAATACAATTGGCATATCTGGTCCTACACAACAAACAGCAATAAACAGATATAAAACCGTGCAGGACATTTCATGGATTATATTTTTTATTCAATTGTTTAGCAGATGCCCTAATCCAGGGGGATTTACAAATCGTAGATTTGCCATATTTTCCCTATTTATACAGATGCAATTAGGTCACATAACTTCCTTAAAAATGCAACAAACAGTGCCCTTTAATGTAAACCTACAGCACACATGCTACAACCCCATTACCATAGCCTTATAAAACCCCAATGTTGTACCCTGATGGCCAACCCGTAAATGCCAGGACCATGTTTCCAGTCCCGGTGATGAACTGAAGTTATTACTCCTCCTTTTACGATTAGTTTTTAATATTAAAAACAAAGTATCACAAAGTATTAGTTTGTTCCCTGTGTCTTGTACATCAGGAGTTTCCCGTTTTGACAGCAGTTAAGAAATCTTTTGTATGCAAACACTGAAGTAATTTACCAGTACCGAATACTGCACCTTTGATGTCTTCGTCTTCTCAGACTTTTATTTTCCAATGCCATGAATGTTCGCTCTCAGGGGGTCAGAGATAATATTTAGCTATTTTCAGGCATAATTTCCTTAGCCCTGTGAAACAAAACTGATTCGAAAAAGACACAGCTCATGCAATAAAGTATTAATTTACCAACATTTCGCTGTGGTTCCTAGCCTCGGAATAATGACGGCAACACACTTAAAACTTTTACATTTGCTGTAATTGCAGGTTATACTGTTGCCTTGTCTAATTTAGAAAAAATGTCAACAGGAATATATCTCATAATATTGCTCAGAGGGTTTACAAACTCCTGAAGCTCTAAATGGTGAAATAGCACTTATGAATTAAAACGGCACCCTGGGTAATTGTAAACACTGTGAATAAACTGATCTTTTACCAGTTTAGTATAGTAAGTATTTTTATTATTCTCTTCTCAACAAGAAAAACATGTCTAGTGACCGTGCTTCTTCGGGTAGCCAGTCTGTTGATAATGGGTATAATGTGTTATGTGTAATAAATGTTTGTAATTGGGGTTAAAAAACTTTGTTGCATTGAATCTGTAGCACTCAATATTTTAACCCACATAAATGTACAGGGGAGTGCAACATCTCTTTAACATCCCAAAGTCTGATACGTCAATCTCTGGGTAAGAAATTAAGTCTCTTCTTTAAGAGGGGCAGTATACTGTTCAGGGTAAAAAATCTGACGGGGTGCACACACTCTCAGTACCCTGGCAAACAGTGACCCTAGCTGTGTAATACTAGTTCCTAATATCTTAATACAAATGATTCAGAATCAACTCGATGCAGTGTAAAGGGGGGAGGGGGGCGTTCTGACGAGTGCATTAAGGACTAAATGAATTACCAAAACTATGAGCATATCAATTAAAGGTTGGCTGCTGAAAAAGTCTCGGAAGCCCTGGCGGGATTACATGTTTAATCTCCTCTGTCACTTCCAATGATGGCGTGAATCTCGCGGAGCTCTGCGGGGTGTTCAAACTGTCAGCTCAGATCAGCGGCACTACCTTAGCGGAGGGCGTCCACTTATCCCACTGCCGTTTGCATTGCTCAGATGTCCTCCGACTGCTTAATATGGGCGCCGCAACTCGGTTGCGCAAACCCGGGCCCTGAAATCGCACCCCAGGACACCGCATCCCAGGCAGTTTCACACACCCCTGACACACCCCCCTCCCTCCTCCCCCCCTCCCGCCACGGAGAAACTAGCTCCCTGAATGTGAACTACTCACCCATCATGCATCTGTGCACTTCAATGAACTGAACCTTGAGAACACAGAGAAAAGACATGAAAGACTTCCCAGAAAAGTACAACTAATTGGTAGTCATTATACTTTTCAGCGATTACTTTCTATTTAAAATCAAAAGCAGTATACTTTTGTTTATTAATGATAACAAAATCCTACTGAGTGATTCAAAATTGAAGATAAGGGGAAAAATAAGGCTCTATTTGCGGATAAATTGTGGCGGTAAAAATAACAGCTGTGTTTTATCAGCAAAAAGTGGGTTGAAATGTTTGATTTTGTGTGTACACTATACTGAAATTACAGGGATAGCTGTTCTTCTCCGCTTTTTTTCCAGCCAACTGCTTCACAAGTATAATCTGCCAAGAAAAGCAAACTCACTCAGCCAAGGGCACGTATCCCTTATCCTCTCCCTTTCACTATTTCCTGGTTTGAACTGCAAGGCGTTTTACTTAGTTTAATAGATCAACACGGACCTATGTTCCAGGGAGCAAAAGCAATTCAGATAATGCCCTCGACTCTCCTGAACCAGCCTTGGCTACATACCCAACCCAGTGCATAAACGCAGTCTCTTAAGCACATGTATTGATCCTTTTGTTTTCTCCTAAACTGACAAGGAAAATCAAGCAAAACAGCTTTGGGAGGCAGCCACGGTCTCGCCTCACGCCTCTTCTCCGGTTTGCCATCCATCGCAAATCGCCCCTCTTTTTATCGCACGACCCTTCTTCCATTTCTCCGGCAATTTTTTTTTTTTTTTTACATGGTGTTTCCTGTTTTCACCGGGGTGTAAACTCGAAAAGGCGGTTCATTTTCATGTTAGAGGACGCATTTGGGGCTTGAAGTTGAATGCCATCTCTTTTTTCTTTATACAATATTGCACAGGCTGTAATTTAAGAGGCCACTTATTGCTTGAATTGACTCCTATAGGAATCAATGAGACAGAACCAAACATTTCCGCGTGCGTGCGGCTTCTCCCGTGGTTGAAAGCCCAACGCTCACAGGCTTGGCTGAGTTTGTCCGCGTTGCATTATTTTCATTTAAGCGTTGTCTTGGCTTTGCCATAATCATTTTAAAAAAGTAGCCCAGTAGTTGTTCAGACCTGAAATCAATTACTTTCAAAGGCATACCCCCCAATGCAAGTTATCAAATAATACGTATTTTCCTAATTTCTCATATTGAGTAATAGTTTTCTGTTAAAGTTAAAATATTCTGTTACTCGAGCATTAATGAAGATTTTTATTCTGTCACTGCTGCAATACTACTTAACAGTTATAAAAGTGAATATTTTGTTCTATTTTCAATAATGTATCTCTGTAAACTGGAAATAAATGGTAAAATGGCTTTTACTGGCAATGTTAGAACCCACTTTTTTGTCAAATTCTGTTTTACAATTAATTGGTTTTATTGAAGTGTCTATTCCCCCATATACAAATATGAACGTGTCTCTGAATTCCGCTTCAATGTGAGTGCCCATGTGTGATTTATGGAACGAATATGTCATGTTACTTAAAACCAACCCATTACACTCCTGTTTACTGGTTTACAGACCTTAAGCCATGCTGTATGAATTTTCTGCCCTAGCACATGTGGGTTGTATTTGTAAGATGGATGCAGTTACTGTGGTGCCCCTACTTCTGATATCCACCATCACTTGGGAATTTGGTAAAGCCCACGGGCTTTTGGTGTTTCTGGTGCGCTATGACATCAGCCCGTCGTTCATTTTCCACATAACCAACGGCTACCATAAATCCTCTCGAATATTTTTCTGCACAGTCAAAATTATTATGGATGTATTTTGATAGGGTGCAATAATCCATTAGCATTTTATTTCCACAAAGCCTATTCCTCTTCCAGGATGAAACTTGGCTGAGCTGCCAGCAGAAAATGAGATCAAGCCCCACACGACTTTCATCCTTCCCCACAAAATTAGTGTGTGGTGAATCTGGCCATAAACAAGCCAGTGTGCAGACTCCTGAAGCTGTTCGCTCATCCCGCCCAGACCCTATTCCTTCAGTTACAGAGGGTGCCCCCCTGCACTCTCACACACACACACACACACACACACACGCGCGCGCCCGTGCACACACTCTCTCTCCCACATTCTGTCCTGGGCCTCAACCCTAATGAAATATGCATTAGCAAAGTTTTGACGTGCTCTGGAAGATGGATGGAGATTGTCTCTGAGACTTCCTTTCATGGGTCTCCGTTCTGCGGGCCTGATGTGAAAATCAGCTGGGGGAGTGTGGAAGTCGTGGAGGACGGGGCTCCAGTTCTTAAAAGACCCGGATGCTTGGGGAGGACGGCCACTCCCCTCCTCGGAGCACTAACTGATTGAGCTCTGCTGAGAAGTGACATGGCATTAAGCAACGCTCCGATAGGTCAGCCGACTAATTCCCATTTAATTTTCATTGCGTTCCTTCAGTAGCCCTATATTCCTGTCTCAATCTGTCTGATAAGCATATATTTCCATAAAACAAATTGATTTCCTTTTAATCAAAGCTGATTTTCCAAAGGATTGTGACACAGAACATTAACGTTAAAAAAAAGCTTTCTTTAACAATATCTCATCTTCCTTTTTTAGTGTTGACAAAGAATTGCTCATACTTGAATGGCAGAACACAAACCACTAAAACAAATAAAACTTGTTGCAAAAGACCTCACGCTTCCTGTTGTAGCATGCTGGTTAAAATGCAACATGCATGACGTGAGGCTTCCGTCTATAAACAATCAAGTTTCAGAATCCATTACCGCCAGATTACTTTTTCAAGGTCACACCCATCTGACTTCTGATAGTAATTACGAAATTGCCCATATATTATAACTAATATGTATCTAGTAACAGTAAAAGTCAGCATCCGTGATCCATAATAAGGATTTCTAACAGATTTTGGGAACCAACGGTTCTCCCAAAGAGCTAAGGACTGTGTGGCGTTCATTAGAGAGAAGGTGTGACATCGTGAGAGAATCTGGCAGGCGAGACTGCATGGTGCACCAATTAGCTTAAATGGGTCATCGCTTTTAAGGGCCCAAAGTGCACACATGTGATATACCCTGAGATTATGCGTGGTTGAAAAATAGCGTGCTTGGATGCATATGCAGATAAACAGATAAACTCTGTTATCTTAAGCTAAACTGCAATACTGATTTGAAAGTATTAAAATCCTTGTTTCTCGGCAATTAGTATAACAAAGAGCAGTACAGCGTGGCTGAAACAAAAATAAGACATTTCTAGTCCACTCGAGGGGCAATCGTTACAGTTGGCTAATCAATAGCACACATACAGACAATGGGATATCATTCAGGTGCTTCAGATTTATGATCCAGACATACAATCACGCTGCAAGTAGGGAGTCAAGTTCAAGAACTGAGCCTTTCACTGATGCAGGTCTAATATTAGATAAAGAACAAGAAAGGGGGGGTTGGGTGGTGTTGGGGGGGGGGGGGTTAGGTCTGCAACCTTTCCAATGGAAACTGATAAGACGACATCGGGTTCTTGTCAGAAACAAATGTTATGTCAGCCTGTGCTCAAGCACTTCAAGATGTTATCAGGAGGAGTCTGAAACTGGGCCGAAAATGAGTCCCGAGTAGTAGGCTTAAATGGGTCCCTGGCAGACCATTTATTTATCCCAGGCCGAATTCAATAACAGGAACCATATATAAGAGTGTGGAAAATAACACAGCTGCTGGTAATTTATCACAGGATGGAAACTCATTGTTATCCTTATCTTTCCAATGATGTTCTATTTTCAACCAGTAATGAATTATGGTTCTATCCACATCTTCACAATGTGGCATCTCACCGGTAGCCTGCGCGGAAGGTACTGTATTAGAGGAGTCAATAAGGGGGCTTACAAAGGGTAAACTAACAACAGCGCGTTCATTGCCTGTCTCGGCCTAGGGACTCCTGTTTAGGATTGTCAATTGCCGAAAAAAGGGACTCGGTAGGGTTGATGGAGCTGCGCTCAGTGCCGACAACAAGGATCAGGGGCGTCAAAGGAACTCTGGGCCACGACGCCAAACGATTTCACTCAGAAACCTGATACCAGACGCCGTCCAGGTGACACGGACGGTGCACCCTGCAAGCCAGCGCCATCGTTCATGTTTCCAGACGCAGCTTCTGCAGTGCACCTCAAACTGACGTGATGTTTCCAAGTTTCCAAGCCATCGAAATCCTTTTACTTTCCTGTAACAAAACACGTCAAAAAATAATAAGAAGAACACAAATAATCTGTTCTATGGTTTATTTTTTAAATGAGAAACTGTTTCATTCTGAGCGTATAAAAGTTATAGTCACTCCGTTGGAAACAAGGGAAATATATCAGTGTTGAGTGGAACATTTTCATAAAAACACATTAAAACTCGGTCTCATGGAGCACTGGTAACAGTTTCCTACACTTCTGTTCAGACATTATTGCTCATTTGCTCACAGGAAACATATGATGGGCACTCATAAATCACCTTTTTTATTCACCTTTATACTGTCTGTGTTTAATGTTAAAAGATTGCTATATATGTTATGGCATTTTACGTGTTCTTACCAGGACCAATTATAGTGAATATTCAGTTGTAAAACTATTGCAAGGGCAAACGCTGAACAACACCTGCGGGTGTGATCGGACATGTTTGTCTTATTTCACGTTTTAAGTTGTACCCTCCTAGGTCTAAACACACAGCAAAGAGTGGTGCCTTGTCGTGTATTACAGGATGGCAGACGTAAACCAGGCACATCTGATTAAACACCCTTTATCCCTCCCCAACCCCAATCAGAACAAACTCAAGAATGTGAAGGTACAGGGTCTGCCCAAGGGAGGATTTAGTCAAATTTAGTCCCTATTTTTGTAAATGTACAAGACACGTTTTAGTGTATTACTATTACCACCGTCATCATCATTACTATCATATTATACAGCATGGATTTTGGACAGAGGGGGAGTCTTTTTCATCTCCTTTCAGCACAAAACTCACATTTCCATTTTCAGGGTTTGCTTGGTTACCTTTGTGTTGTTCCAGAGCTTTTCGCCACATTCCCTGATATTTACATGAACCCATCATTTTTTGATCACCACTGAGGACATTTGCATTATTACCTGGAACAGTGAAGGTGGAAGCAAGCTTCGAATAACAGAAAATAGAATGGCTAGTTTTCATGTTTTCTTTAATTTTATAACACAGCTGTTCCAAACAAAAAAATTTAATTATAATTTTGAAAATATCAGTCAGAGCAAAACATATATATTTATTTTTTATTTCGTACCTGCTGTCTCACAAACAGTGAGGGAAAATATCCACAGACACAGATTATGCTGTTATCTTTTCGGAAGCTGGGTGGTTATTTCCTGTTATTGACTTGGTTTTTTAAGTTCTCATTGGTGACGCTCCCGTTATTTACCAAGTTCGTTACAAGATATTATCACGTTTACTGTTCGGGTTCCCTTCTTCACTTCTAGACTGAGCATGCCCCGCCAAGAATGATAACCTTAAATCTCAGAGCCTCTGGACAAAACTATTTCTTTAGCACTGACATCCCCTGCTAGCTACTGTGCATTTGATCCATTGTTAAGTAACCAGAATGATGCTAAGGTTGCTAAAATCTGCAATTGTAAAGCAACAACAATCCTAGGCAATCCTACTGCACAAAATTTACATTATATTTGTTCATTTATTTTTAAAATTTATTTTTTATCCAGACACAGATCATTTGCTCAGTATGAAACAGTTCAAACTGGGATTATCAATATAGACACGGCTGGCTGGCAATAAATCTCATTGCTCATTGGCCTAATTCTCTAGTGCTTTCAGCCAAACAGCATTTAGCCATGTGTAATTTCATGAATCTGAGATACAAAAAAAAAAAAAAAAAAATTGCTTTCGAATCTGTTTTTTCAATCTCTTCACTAAGTTTCATGGTCGAAACATCATTATACAATAAGCCTACTAACTTGAAAACATAAATACCGGCCATAAAAGTATAAGATACACTTCCATTGAAGAAGTCATTAAATCTTTCATTAAAATCAAATGAAGGACTTTCGGAGTGTCTCGGCAGTTCCAGAATCCGGCTCATGTCACTGTGAGAGGTTTGCAATTTCCTCACGTGTTCCTGCGGGTTTCTACGGGCTGCTCCAGTTTCCTACCGCGTTCCAGAGACTTGCGGGTTAGCTGGATTGGCGACTGTGAAATTGGCACTGTGTGTCTGTCTCCTGCCCTGCATTGGTCTGGCATCCCGTACTGAGTGTACCGTGCCTCACGTCGCGTGTCAGCCAGGTTCAGCTCCGCCACACCGCCGACCCTGAATAGGATTACGTGGTTCTTGAAAATAAATGACTGAATGAATGAAAGACTTTCCATTCAACCACAATGATTTTTCTATCAGGTTTTCATTTTTTTATTTTATTTTATTTTTTTGCAAAACTATATATCATACTTATATCTTAACATGTCTATATCATTAATGTGTAATGAATTTTGATATGTTGTTTTTTTTTTTAATGAAGTTTTGTGTTTTGTTTTATTGATTTATTGTTTTATTTATTTTATCTGTTAATTCTCTTCAGCTTGATAGTCCCTTCAGCTTTTATTTTTATTTTATTTTTATTTTCATGGCACTTTCAGGTAACTAGAACTTCACGTCCATGACAATTCTATGTCATTATGTCACAATCATTAAAATGCCATGGGTTATTAAACAAAGTATGATCTAAGGAAAATTTGGATATAATTTCTGGGGTTTGCACTCACTCACCTCTTCTGTCAAAAACCACAGCTCTGCAGGGATTCATTACAGTCATACACTGCTAAGACCTTGGTAATCCAGTGTGTCCCTTGATCATAAATGTAAATCCTACGGGTCCCTACCCCATTAGTTTAGGAGGAAAAAAGTACCTGGCAACTTTTCCATTGAATGATTAAAACACAGAATCAAGCATTACAAGAGGTTTAAATTAATTAATACTGCTCAGGAGGAAAAACAGTGCCCAAGGTCAGTCTGAAATGAAAGACTCCTTTTCAACAGAGTGTGAGTGACCAGGATCGGCAGGGGAAAGGCAGCAGACCAGAAAAAGCAGCTGACAAAGGCCTGGATTGTCCTTTTCGGTCCCACAGTAGCGGCTAGATGACGACACATAAAGTCCTTGCATTGCACACATTCACTCCCCATTGTCCGAGACATTGCATCACCACCGTGATGTAACAGCAGGAACGTTGACCCGTCATTATACGGGTTGGCATTCTGCACCGTGTTGAGTCCACTGCTTTCCCCTATTTGACGAGTCCATATTAATATTTTAACAGCTCAGTATTTGTTTAAATAAGCTACATGGACTTAAGCTCTGAAAAATTCTGCTAAACCCGCAACTGGACTGAATCAATGAGAAAATATCTTCAGTCACCGATAATTTAAAAAAAGCAATCAAAGGAATAGATGCACTGTGCAGAATATATTTAACCAACCAGTAACGATGAGTTACTAGCTTGTTGGCTTCCAGTGACAACAGATTGCTTCAGCTCGGTGATTGGAACCTTGTGTTTGGCACATAGTGTGTATCTCCGGGACAAGCAGACAATGTGCCTGGATTTGCAGGGATTAAAAAGACCACTCGCACGCTTGTCAGTCAGTGAAGTTACCACAGTAAACGTTATTTTAAATGATGGAAACAGCCCACAGCAGGGGTGTGCCTTGGTTTTTTTTTACTTTACTTTGTTTACAGTTGGCTTTTTTCTCTACAAGATGTAGATAGGCTCGGATATTTCACGGTGTAATATTGCAAAGAAGGTAGACAAGTCAATTCAGAAGTGAAAGGAGAGAATTGCTTTGTTTGAAACCCCAAGGCATGTTGAAGCAAGCCAAAATATATAGTACTTACGTGTGTGTGTGTGTGTGTGTGTGTGTGCTTGTGTGTGTGTGCTTGTGTGTGTGTGCTTGTGTGTGTGTATGTGTGTTGGGGGGGTTCAAATTTCTTTCATCGACTAAAAGGGCTTTCACACTTTACTTTTTGAGCCATCCTGCCCCTTCTTCAACATATGCAAGACTTGAAGGACAGCCAGCTCTGTATTTGTAACTCTGGGTGTCTAAATTGTAATATTACCTTCTCTGTCATGCACACGACTCATAGGACAACAGGAAGAGACCAAAGAGAAAGCCCAGCGTGACACCTGAGACATTCAGATCCAGAACCAGATGCATGAGAATTAGGTCAAAGCCTTCTAAACGTCAACGGGAGAAGCACTAAATAATAATCACAGTTTACAATTACATACAATGTTTATTATCAGTTATAGACCATGCTGTGCTTCTATTCTGTGTATGATATTTTACTGATATGAGCTACCTTGCCAGTATGTATAATCATATCATTCAAGTAACTTCACGGCCAGACTCCTTGAGTAATACACATGAATTGCAATGTCGGGAGTATGTTTTCTTTTTCTTCAAAAAAGGCATTTATATATCATATGGTCATGTTGGTCAGAGACAATTAAGAAAAGTGATTTAAAAAATATGTCTAATTGCTTAAAGCAAGTACATAGTTGTGCAAAAAAGAAAAAAACCCACCAAACTTTAAACAAGTGCTTTCATACAAATAATAAACAACTAATAAAATGGAAGGTTTTGTTGGCACAGATAATAGTACCTAATCCATTTGTGAAGTTATACAAACAATATTGTAAACTTTGACACCTGAATTACCCTTCATTAATTAATAAAAGGGCAGAACATACCAATCTTCCAGATCAAGCAATCTTTAATTAATATATAATATCAATTACATTATATTTATGGGTGTGAGTTTTATAATGCTTTGCAAAGTTAATTATTGTCGGACACGTCTTCTGAGTGTCGGTTTAAAAAGGTGACGGTAAATTTAATCGCTAATCAAGTCATCTGGGGACAAAGTCCAAGGCAGAGCTCCCAGTGCCATCCTTCTCATTGCCTTGTCTCTCCATGCTTTCACCACAGAGCCCAGACCAGCTTCGGAGTCATAACAATAAAAATCAATCATTTACCTCTGTGAAGTGGGGTGTCTCCCATGTCAAGTGCATGTTGGTGTGTGACGTGGCTTTAAAGAGAAGTGTGTTCAGTCATCTTCACGTGCCTTTTAAACAGAATGTTAAAAGCTAAGATTTTTTTATTCGATTCGGATCTGATAAAGATAATGAGGGAGGTTAGTAAAGGCCATTGCACTGATAACCTCAGATGAGCAGAATTAGTAATCAGAATAAAATGTGTAATGTGGAGATGGTTGGAGAAGTCTTCATTTCAAGGTGCACTGCAGAAATTTCACTGCGTTACATTTTCTGTCACATTTACTCTTTTCACAAACCTCCTCTGTCTCATTCTCTCTACATCCTCAATCCCCCCATTAAAAATCTGCACCCTGTGCTACTTTATGCTCATCATCCCCTCTTGTCCTGCCCTCCATGGTGTTGACCAGGCCTCCATGGTGTTGACCAGGCCCCCACATGTTGAAGTCCTTAAAAACGCTTGTCGATACTGCTATTTCTCCCCTTCTGCACATTCAAACTTTTCCCCTTGACTCTGTCTGCCTTCTTTCCATTAAGTCCACATGCTTAACTTCCCCTAGCCCATGGAACTCCATGCTGACAGAGTCAACCCTGATTGATGGATAAGAAAAATGACAGACCCTGCTGACTTAATCAAGTAGCAATAATTACGGCCTTTTCATTGACTTAGCCGATCAAATTCGTACCATTCAAGCTTTAGCTTCCAAACCACGCTAACTGTTCCTGACCTTCTATCCTTTAACCCACCCCCCCACTGTGGGCAATTACCACAGTATGAATAGAGAGAAAGCAATAACCACTTGGACCATTCTTCTTTCCAAAAATGGTTTCCCAAACTTTCCAAAACTTTCAGAAGAGTGACATTTAATGATCTTGCCACTCGCAGAATGATCTTGACTCTAAACTGTCTGGGCTCATCACTCCACAGAGTCCTGTCTTATCTTGGTTGCCAACACCATCTAGCCCATGAGAGAACCCCCCTCCCCTTTAACCATAGTCCTTCTTGACCGCTGTAAGGCATTCAACACAGCCTATCATCATATATTCTTGCCCACCCGGACTGAACTGGGAATTACCGTCCTTAAAATTGTTATTTCCTACCTCCTATCTATTTCACTTTATCCCCTCTTTTCCTTACCGCTAAGTCACAAACTTCCTCACACACTTTTTGTATGCCTGGCAGAGGTTGCCTCTCTGGATATTTCAGTATACCCACCCCATCAATTCCTGTTCATTAAGTTTATTCGAATTTGTCTGACAACACTCACCTGCTAAAATAAACTTGTTTGTGAGCAGGTGAGCTAAAATAGCAGGATCGTTGTGCCGTTCCAGGGTGAGATCTATCAGAAATTGGGTCATCAGCCACTTTTTGGTATGACTCCATGTGCTCCTTCTCACTGGGGCGCCACCGTACCCAAAAGTGGTGTGGCAACACATAACACATCAAACACATAATTCATGCTACAGTGGGACACTCCTGTGTTTCAAATAAAATGCAAATAAATGACAAATTATACACTGGTCATTGTTCTTAACGGGTGGTGTACAAATGCCCACTGGAGTTCAGTTCTCTCTTATACTCCACCAGCATACATTGGTTTTATAT
>JAOYSI010006076.1:0-13104 GCA_025775065.1 Hiodon alosoides | reverse complement strand
GCACTTTGGTAATAATTGGGGGGACACTGCTTGTGTGTGGGGCTGTGTTTGCACCATCTTTTACCCGCTTGTCTCCTGCGTGGAAAACCCCCCCCCCCCCCCGCCCAGGTCAGCCCTGCCTAGCTCTGCCCCACAGCCCCCAAGGGAAGCGAAGGCGGCGCAGTGGCTGTTTGTCGTTACATGAAGGCCTGCTTTCTTCAGGCCCCCGGAGCTGGGTGCCTGCCAGTCCTCCTGGCCACTGAGTCCCATTTTATTAAGAACAAAATAGACCCTATGAAAGGAGCTGCATCTGAGCTGCACAGGTCTGAAAAGAAGAGGGGAGGAGGGGGTTGGGGAGGCTCACAGAAAAACAAACATACCAGCCTGCTTAAAGAGACAGCAGCTCAGTTAGAGGGATGCCAGGTAGCCCCAATGTCTCATTGGTCAAAGGTTTCCCAATCAATTTACCCTTGTGCTTTCGCAGCCATCTCCACGGTATCTGTTTCTATCTCCTGCGGTTCAGAGGGATGGCTCACTGAGAACCAGTGGCATCCCCCAATTATGTCGTTGTTCAAACCGGCACTGTGGTACAACATAGAGCCGATTCAGTAGGAGAGGCTCTTCGTGATGATGCTGCTGGCTTAACTAGCCCCCACCACCATAACCGCCACCTCCATCCCTGCTCCACCCTGACACAAACAACCTCTTAAATAAGCCTTTGGCATGAAGAGAGAGTGGTGGTGCTACTGGGAGGTGGGAGTCATTCAATGCCCTGTTTGTTTGTTTACAGGGTTCTAAACCCAAACAAGCTTGGGCCAATCCCCCAAATCTGAACACTACCTTCCTACATGGCCTAAGTAATGCTTCAGCCCTCATAAAAAAATTATGCCTTCCACGATACGAGGTGACGAGACAGCCGGCGCGGTGTTCTGCAAACTAAAATAACTTAACATGACCACGACAGCACCAATAACGTAAACCAAGTGGGTCCGTCTGCAATGACAGACTTCCGTGAGGCATGGGAAACTTTCAGTTTCGCTTGGAAACCAAATCAGTCGCTGTGTTGCTGCGTAAAGAAGCCTGTATTTAAAGCGCGAAAGCTGAATTACGCACTGATTTTAAAGACGTGCTAAATCAAGCAAAAAATAGTTCAGCTGCCCATTGACAGAATATACACATACATATCCTCAGAGTGCAATTATCCCCTGGGGATCAATAAAGTACTACTACTACTATTACACGTGTTCCCAAAAGAGAAGGAATAATAAGTCTTTTAAACACTCTAGTCAGGGCTCACAAAATGACAAACAATAACTGTGACAAGTCCAGGGCCATGTTGCCAATTAGTTCTGCAGTGAAAAGACTATGGGGACTATGCACTCTGGGGTCTAGATGGCTACAGTTTATTTTCTGAGAGAGGGATATCCAGCATTTTAGCCTAGATTATAATCACCTCATTTAATCAAAATCAGAAGAACACACACCAAGAGCATTGAATGTTTTTCTTGCTCATTAGCCATGCCATGGCTCTAAATTACCTTTAAGTTGTCTGTCTTGCTCGCTAGCCACGCTGTGGCTCTATACTCCAACCACCCTTTAAATGTCTGTCTTGCTCGTTAGCCATGCCGTGGCTCCTCAGCCAGCCTTTAAATGGCAGAAAGCCCCTGGAGCGGAGCGTCTGTTGTTCCTCTGTAAATATGAAGCCAGATGAAAACTACTCCTGGAGCATCTCATGGGAACCAGCGATGACGCGCTCACAGTGAGTCAATGAGACAGTTCGTGGGCTCAGGGAGAAATCTGCCCATGTGGGCGTGTTACTCACAGAGAGTAAGGATAGGGTGGTGGCCCGGGGTTCCATATGAGAGGAGGAAGGAGGAGACATATATCCGGGAGAGGAAGGCAGCGTTTGGGGAGGGTCAGTCTGCTGAAGACTGGGCACAGAGAATGGGCAGTAGGGTACACTTAAACACAACAGCATCCTCACAATATACAATACTGTATATTGCTCTAGATAGATACAAGCTCTAGATAAGACCATCTGCTAAGCAAATACATGTATGAAGAAAGGGTAAAATCCTAAGTAAGCTATGCAAGTTTCCCTGACGACTCCCCGCACGCCATGGTTCACCTTTGTGCACTGTGCAGAGATCGGACCTGGGTTGCTATTTAAAAAGATCCTCAATGAGTTTCTGCGGGTCGATCATCCAAACACGCTAAACAACCGCCAGCATGGTCACATTCCCATGGCCCTTGAGTGTGCTAAAGTTACTGGGAAGTAACAGCACTCCGATTCACCATCGGGCCAGTTGGAAATAGCCCCCTTGCCCCCACAGCTGTTCTCCACACTTGATCTTCCCTGCTAGTCAGGAGAGTTTCCTGGAGTCCAGGAACGACTGTTGCGGCAGGACCACATGGTGAAAGGCATACAGGAGCGATCTTTCAGTCTCCCTGGAAATTAGCGTCCCCGTTGCATGCACCCACACCCTTCTGAAAGCACAAGGACTAAAATGACAGGAATTTGCAGATAGAGTGACGAAACTGAGTGAAAGCTTGCCTACGTTGAAAGGGAGAAATAGAGTCGTCTGCTTTTGAAGTTGGAAGAAAGGAGAAGAGTGAAATCGAAGCTCGGCCTGCTTTCTATTGCCCTCACATCCACACTCTCCACTGCCCTGGAGGCTGGGTTGTAGTGGATAGGCATTCACATGCATTGACACTAATACATACATCTCCCCGCTCAAGCACGTACGCCTACACTGACACTTACATAACCCCACTGAAGCACATACACTTACACTAACACATACATATCTCCACTCGAGCACACACACTTACAATAACACATACATGGGCACTCTCTTTTACACACATTGCACTTGTGTGTAAAGTACAATAAATTCAAAACAATCCCTCGACTGGTATAGGGAAAAGGGCTGTTAGTGTGCGTGCCTTAAGTTTCTTTTATTCTTCCTTACTATCCAAACACAGCTAGAGACTCGGGGGAGTCAAAATTGGGTGAAACTTCAGTGAGGAATGACAACAATACATCTGATCCGGGTAACCTTGCCCAGCCCAGGTTTTTATTGGCTTTCTCTGCACCTTTAATGATACTTGGAATAGTTTAAATTTGTTCTGGTGAGGACTGCCCTCAGTTCTGTTGGCCCTCAGTTACCTTCAACGGCAATGTTGAAAGGTAGCCTCCTGGCACCCGCTAACAGCCAGAATACCTCCTCTTCAACCACCTGGTATCCCAGGACCCAGGCACCTGGGACAGCGCCCACCCGTTCACCTCAGCTCCAGCCTTTCCCTAATGCAGGCCTCAGTGGCACCAACTCGCCACAAATAACGCTGACCCGTTATACGCAATCTCTGAGCTGAGTTCAGTTGGACCTCCCAGCCCCACATATGGGCTTAACCAATCTGCAGTACACCCTTCAGGGAGCGATCAATCAGTGGTGATCACGCCATTCCATCTCCAGCTCCAGTCTTCAGAGGACGGGTGTCTGGGGGTTGCAGTGACACATCAGGTCTCTCCAGCAGAACTTGAGGACTGCTGAGTGAAACAGCCAGCTCGATAAAGACCATGCCATTTAATCTCCAAATGTAGGGAGAGAGGTGGAGACAGACAGGAGTAAAGGGAACCGCAGATTGTTTATTTTCTCTAATTAGTGCTTTTCTGATCTAATCTCAATAATCCCTGAGGTGACCGATGTCCAAATACCTGTCTGGGCTTCCCTTCCAAATGGAAGAATAGAGAGGCTGAGGGGCAGTGAAAGACCAGGAGAGGCCTCCAACTAAATACTTAATGAGGACCATTTACTGAGGTCACCATCAGCAACCAAGGCAGCAAGAAGAAAAATACACACACCATTATTTACTGAGTGTATTAGTGTTTGTGTGTCTGTGTGTGTTAGTATGTCTGTGTGTGTGAGTCTGAGAAAGTGAGTGTGTGAGCGTCTGCCTGTGTGTGTGTGTGTGTGCTTGTATCAGAGCATGTTAGAGTGTGAGTGTGTCTGAGCATATGAGAGTGTGAGTGGGTATGTGAGTGTGTCTGAGCATGTGAGAGGGTATGTGAGTGTGTGAGTGTATGTGTAAGACTGAGTGTGTGAGAGTGAGCATGAGTATGTAAGTGTGAACAGGTGAATGTGTAAGAGTGAGTGTGAGTGAGTGAGAGTGAACAAGTGAGTGTGTAAGAGTGCGTTGCCGTTTGTCTGATTTTCTTTTCTTGGATTCTCTTTACAGCCTTCTCTCTGACTGGCAGGTATCGAGGGGGCTTGGGAAAAGGTGGCTTCCATCCTTCAGCCTTTGTCTGGATGCTAATTGACATGGCTAATGATTGCCAAAATTCCACAGATTAGGAGCATGAGAGAGGGAAAGCTCAGAGGAGGAGAGCCAGAGAGAGAGAGAGCAGGAGTGAGGAGCAGAAGGATTTTTGAGGGGGTGAGCAAGGGCCCTTACAGTGGCCGTTAACAGCCCTCGGTCAGTGAGACCCCAAGCAATTCAAGATCACAGGCAGACCATGATTCACAGTGCAGGGGGACCCGAATATTCAGCTTCATCGCTCGGGTAGCATTTATGACACCCGTCATTTAGAACGGAAGCCGATAACACTTAACCTGGCTCCTAAAAGTCCCATTACAAAAGATGACGTACATTCAGCACAAGTAAGGTACAGGGTGAAAAAATCTCCACTAAAGTCTCCACTAAAACAGCACAGAAATGGAAATGTGTCAGGCCTCTTTGTGTTTTCTAAAGGAAACGACCGTTAGGCTGTTTATGCATATGAAAATTGTAAAGAGTTCCTTTTTTGTATAGCAAATAGCTGAATGACAAAGTAAGTGTACAGCCAACGCTAAACTGCTGCATCAATATAAGGAGAAACACATTGCCTTAGTTCCTTTTGCCAGCATTCACAATAATAAACATGAAAAGTATGTGCGTGTCAGTCTTCTACCCAGCAGGATATCCAGTGAGCGCCCTGTATTAATGTGACAGCGATGGTCTTTCACGACATGACACCCATCAACACACTGGGGCATTTTCTGTGCATTTGTGTGAAAGCTTTTCCCTTTTTTTGCTGGTCTTTTTACGGTAGCCACGTTGACGCACGTGTCTTAGTCACTGAGAGAATGAGTCACAGCTGAGGCCTGCCGGCCTTGGCCCGGGGACCTTATCTTGTCGCTAGTAGTTTTTATCACAGCAGAGCACAAAGGAGACAAGGCTCTTCCAGGCAGTGCTGTTCCAAGCATATCAACACAGAGCCCCTGTGATACAGTAACACAGTGCATGGTATCTGAAGCGCAGGAGTGCCATCCGGTGGTAGATATTTAAAATGACAGTCCCCAAATTACAGTGTTATTTCTGGAAAAGCAGGTAGCATAGCTTGCGATAGACATGGTAGTCGACTGATAGCACTGGGCTGGTGGACAGCACTGGTGCATGGACAGCTAACTGGGCTCTTAGAGAACCAAAGTGCAAAGGTGATAATGCTCTCTCCCATGTTGTCCTAGGTGCTATAACTTAAACCTGAAAGTGTTGATGTAACAGCAACTGTTTCGAAAAAAAAAATTCAGAATGGAGACATTTCTGATGTACTGAAGGTTCAGGCAGTAGGTCGTGTAGTGATTAAAGCCTGAAATCTTAACCAGTAGGATACAGGTTCACATCTCAGGAGGGGCACAGCTGTCCTTCATCTAAAATATTTATGTAAAGTGTTAAATGTTGAAATGCAAACTTTATAAGCAGATCTGGAGAAAATTGTCTGCCAAGAAACTTAATAATGAATGAGGTCATCATATTCCCTTGATGATGAAATTAGGGCAATTTTCATTAAAAAAATGTAGCAATTTCTTTTTTTTGCCTTGTGGCCTTCCCTATATTTCCCTGTGAAGTCTAAACTGTGACGCATTACTAAACTAATTGCCTCGATAATCTGAATGACAATCTTAATTAGATCGTAGGGGTGAGAAGACATCCTATAAAAGACTCTGTGTTCATTCTCAGGCCCAGTTGTCATTCAGGGAGTAAAACGGGACTAGCAGGTGTAAAAAGCTATGCAAAGCTAGGCAACAGGAGAAAGGGTTGTTCTGGATGGGTTCGGGGTTTTTGGGACCTCCCTGGCATCCATTACCACAGTGCTTGTGTGCTTGTGTCCATCTCACTGGGAAATGCTGCTAAACCTACACTTTTGATAACAGTGTCATATTCTTTTTTTCCATCGCTGAATGTTGTCTAGATCAGTGGTTCTCGAACTTTTTTGTCCCAAGGCACACCTTTGTAAATATGAAATTTCCAGTGCTCATAATTTTTTTCTTAAAATACAATGATGCGTGCATCCTCATAAATATGAAATAAATTGTATTAAACCCTGTGCTGCCTTTGAAACACAAATCCAAAATTTTAAATAAACTCAAAACCATGTTTTAGCAAAACAAAACCAGATTTTATTGTTAATTATATAATAACTAATTAAAGTGCTTTTACATGATGAATTGATGCTTTACCAATAATACAGCATGTTTCATTAAGTTTCATAAAGAGCACTAACCTAAGGCCAACAAGGCAACTTCACACACCCACGCTTTCGAATTAGTTACGGAGGCTTCAGTGACAGTGGCGCAGGAAAGTAGATCTACACACGAGCATTTTAGGGACAAAAACCGGAAAAATGTCTTGAGAATAAACCTGAAAAAATGTTTTGAAATGTGGTAACTGTGGTATAATTAACACCGGCCAGCTTTGCGTCGTGGCACATTGCCACCTCAGGGTGTACAATAATTTTCAAGAATTCAGCAGTCCTTTATTCCTTACGCAAGGACAAATTCCGCGGCACGCCGGCCTACCTACCCCGGAACTCCAGTGTGCCGCAGCACACTGTTTGAGAACCACTGGTCTCGATGACATTATTTAGTTATTTACCATTCCTATTCAGTGAGTGAGTTTGTTTTACAATTTTTTATGTTATCCAAAAACATTTTAAAAAGTTGAAAAATTAATTAAATTTTGTCTTGCTAATTAATGGCCAAATTCAAAAATTGTGTCAGAATATTTTAACTATCAAAACATAAAAATAAGCGTCAGAATATTTTTATTGGCAGAAACACCTCTCCAGCAACGCTGGAGTAGACCATATAACTGACGTAAAATCAAGACTCTATGTTTAATTTGCATAATTAGCCTGCTAGCTTTCAGAATGTAGATCAACTGCTTCTCTTTACGGTATCTTTACTGAAGCTTAAACTTAAGAAGCTAATTCTATGACCCGTAGTAATGTTTGAACCACTTTTAAATGAATATTAATTAATGAATCACTGAACTGATTTGGGTAGTAAAAATATATAATATTGTGGCATTGTCAAAAGTTTTAAGGTGTTTAAATTACATTTCAATCTGATTGGATCCTTACTGTGGTTTAAGTCGAAGTGCCACCTCTGGCAAGAGATGATGACTTAGCGTGGCCCCAATTAGAGCAGACATGGAAGCCCCAGATCTGCTACAATCCCCGCCAGCCATGTGTAGCACACAGAGCAAAGGTTCTCTCAGTGCGGTCCGAGGCTCTCTCTGTGCGGTCCAAGGCTCTCTATCCTCTACCGGCTCCACGGCAGCCAGACAGTAGTGTTGGGGGTGTCGGGCTGCATGCCCAGGGGGGTAGGCCTCTGACCCCATGGGCTAGAGCTCTGCACGACAGCGTCAGGAATGCAGAGGAGTGTGGGTCTTAAAGGCTGTGAGAGGCGCCTGAATCAAGCACAGACACCCAGATCACAGTGGTTCAAAAGGGCACCAACCCTCTCGCATTGCAAGAAGGGATTTAACCCTACTCCAGCAATGTTTTGAGAATGCCGCTGATAACAGATATATAGTGCCAGAACATTTGCTAGTTTTTTTGTATGTGCAGGATGAGCACAAATCCTCCAGATAACCAAATAAGGAATATAAACTGCAACAAAAAAAACCTTACTTACTCTTAAGACTCCTTAATCCCAGGTAATTAAGTACTTCATCAAGATGTCCTGAATACTCTCAGATGCAAAATCCTGTAACATAGATAGGCCTTCTGGTGGCTGCAAGATGCAATACCCCAGCTATAACAAATTCACTGTTAAGATGGTTTAATGCCATGCTTTTTCCTGAATCATCCTTAGAAAATGTTGGTGTAACACTAAAAATCCAAAGAGAAAGCAGCAATAAGTCAAATGCACAGATGCATCTCCATTACAGTGGCCATTTACAATTATGATGTCGTATAAAATGTTCTGAAACATTTATAAAGAATACTGTGAAAAATCAGAGGCAGAGCTATGATAGAGGGACCACTGCTAGCGTTGGAGACAAGATGATATGTTATCGTACGATCGTTAATTGTGTGACGGGAACAAAATGGCTTCAGGTTAACCCTAAAAAACTGGATGGAGTTTGTGCTTGCCTGACCTCCCAAACGACCGGGAGACCACCATAATTAATATATTATGATGATAGTGTCTGAGGGGGATTGCAAAATGGCAGCATATTTGCTCTCATCAACAAATTGGGGAATTTTTACAATGTTTCAAAATGCTCAATTACTGCTAGTGAGATCTCAAATAACATTTTCATAAGAATAAAAAGTGAGGTGCAAACAAGGAACTTGTTTTCAGAGCATCTCCACAGCTCCGCCTCTGGGGAACTTGATGGATTTCTTGTCCTTATGTTCCACTTTCAACATCCCTCCCACCATTACCATTCCATGTGTGTGTTTGTATGTCTGTGTGTTTATTTGCATGTGTGGGCCTGCGTGTGTGTGTGTATCTGAGTATGTCTGAGTGAGTGAATCTAAGTGTGCATGTGTGTCTGAGTGTGTTTGCATGCTTGAGTGTGCGTATGCATGCTTGAATGTGCGTGTGCATTCTTGAGTGTGCATAAGTGCTTGTGTGTGTGTATTAGTTCAGTTAGCCCAGGGGGAGCAAATCACAAATGAAAAAAGTGAACAATACATTAGTGATTAATGGCTACAAAAAAAGTCACATAACATTTTTATAATTTAATATAAAATTGCTGGAGGCTCTCAAACCGTGAAAAGACATGCAGCTCTGTCGTAAAATTGAAGGGCAATGTTTCTGACTACTGTTAACTACATTTAAATGATTAAATGTGTTCACACAGTGAAGAGGTCCAATACTGTACTTATAACTGGCTTCTCAACTGGCTGACTTCCACATCAAACCAGTAGACTGCATTACGTCTGAGTTGCACACGGAAACATGAAAAATCTCTGTAGAGAATGCGTTAAAGCAGTGGGCTTGGAATCATAATGTTTGAATTGTCTTTTTATAAATCCAAACAAATATGAAAAAAGCATGCCTAACCCAATGAGATGTTTCATCATGGAAAATAACCACTACTAAGAACAACACAACTATCCCCCAGGATCTATAGGTTTGAATGCTGCCACACCGAACAAGAGAACACAACTTGAGAAGGAGCAAGACATTCCAGAATAGGAAAGAGGAATGCCAGGAGAAGATACAACACACAGAATTAAAACTGAAGCAGAAACGGGTATGCCACAATCTAGGGAATGGGAGCGATTGGGAGTGGTGAGCAAGGTGATGATTGGCAGAAAAAAGGAACGGCGACACACTACATAACCCTGATGGCTGCTTAGCCTCTGTGATACCCTTGGGAAGACATGGTTACCAGTCGTTGCTATTCTCATTCACTCTGGCAGAAGCTTTTCAGGGGTGCAAGGCACGACAGGATTGTTTTAAATGTTGTCTTTTTTACAGGACTAAACAAGTGAATCGTATATTTAAGTTGGATAAAATATAAAAAATCCTAGCTTTTACATATCTTTGTCTTTTTGAAGTGTTTTAAAATAATACATTCCAATTAAAAATGTATTTTTAGGGTTTTCCCAGAAAAAGTTATATATTGTTAAACTCAAAGGTATTATTTAATTATTTATCAGCTATATTTATAATTAGACTTCTAATATATTTTTAAAATATGACAGATGGCATGAAACCGCCACAAGCCATCTAGAGGCACATTGAAACGAATAGTGAATAAGGGTCACTTTCCGATCTGATTTACCGTGACGAATACAAAGCCGTGCTTGGGGGATTAACATAGAGGAAAAACTCTTCAGACACTAGGAGTTGAGGCTCCCCGAGCCGTCCAGAATTTAATCTCGCTTTATTCATTTCACTATGCCACAGGGTCCTCCCATGTGGTTTGCCTAGCGTCTGTAATAATTGATCTGGATTGATTACCTTTTATTTATGACTTGCCAAGTTAAGTAAGGTTATTAACCAAGTTATGTTAATCAGAACACTCCTACCTGCTAATTTACTGACAGAATTGTGGGATAAACTTATAATATAGGAAGGGGCAAGACTTACACATTTCCGCTTGAGTTTGACCTTGGTGCCTCTATCGCTCTTTTCTTCCGGGGCAGGGACGTCAAAATCCACCATGCCCAGGCTGTGGTCCACAGAGAAGCTCTTCTGCAGGTAAGCGGCCCGAAGGTGGATATGGGAGTACAATGTTTGGGAGGCAGACTGGGCCTCTGCATAAGGCTGGGTCACCTCTGTCTCACCCCCTCTGCTGTCACTATCTTCAGGCCTCCACACCAGCCCTGCTGGAGAAAAAGAGGGAGAGGAGGGTCAGGGAAGTTGAGGGGAGAGAAGCGTGAAAGGATGAGAAAGGTGAGGAAGCTGAAGAGAGAAGAGGGTCAGTGAAGCTGAGGGGAGAAAAGGGTCAGTGATGCTGAGGGGAGAGGAAAGGGAGAGGGATGAGAAAGGTGAGGAAGCTGAGGAGAGAGGGGGGTCCGAGAAGTTGAGGAGGAGAGGGATGAGGAAGGTGAGCTGAAGGAGGTAAGGCTGGGGGAGAACGAGAAAGAGAGAGAGAGAGAAGGAGAGAGAGAGAGGGAGAGAGAGCAAGAGAGAGAGAAAGGGACGATGTGAGTGCAAAGAGTATAGATAAAAAATCATCTAAGTGCTGATTGAACCTGAGGAGAGAAAAGAAAACCAAGGAGCAAAGAAATGGAACCGGAAAATAACAGGGGAAGGAAAAGCCCCTATTAAAAAAAGGTGGATCTGAGAGAAAGATTTTTAAAAGTTGGGAATCGAGAGGGACAGAAAAGCGATAAGCGTAGAGAAGCCGTACTGCGCGAGTTGAACTCTCATTACAAATAACAAGGTCAAGATAAAATCTGGAAAAAAAAAGTTTATTTTCTTGCATTTCTCTAATTTCAGCAATGTCCCCAGGGACGAAGGATTTATGCTGTTAATGACTCTAGAATCTGAGCAATGTCAGCTTTTGAAAAGATGCCAAAGAAACCAGAGACAAGGCTTCAGATGGCATCCCTTGGGATCAAATAGAACAAAATAAGCAATAATACTATTAATGGACACCGGAGTGCAACGTCAGGTGGAAAACGTTCAATTAGTGAATTGAACTATGCATATGCGGCACACTTCTTTAAAGCTGAAACACTTTAAAATAGCAAACGTTATTTGCAGTTGCTATACAAAAGCAGTCCAGGACTGAGGCCTTTTTTTGTCTGGGGAAGGGACCCAACAGAGAAAGCTTGGAAAGGAACCAAAAGCAAAGCAATCAGTGTGTGTGTTGGGGGGCGGTTTGATTAAAGGGTTTACCCAAAAGCTTTGTCTTTGAACATGACTACCTTCTGACCTGGAAAAAGGTAAGAAACAACTCTCACCTTACTTTTAAAATCTGGGAAAGATACAGCATGGGCCTCTCAGTACAGAAGTGGGTTTAGCTATGGGTCACCAGAGGTTCTTTTGATTTGTCTGATTACTGAAGATTTCAGAATGGAGAAAAAGGCCAAAGGGAAAGCGAGGGGAGAGGACAGAGAGGGTTCAGCACTGCACAATGAACCCCTCAGACTTTCCAAAAAAAAACTGTGACAGAGGAAATGCTGATCCTTAAAATGACTAACGACACGTCCTTTTAAAATCTGTATTCATTACCAAGAAGAAAAGTCTCTTCTGCCTTTTGGTGAGATTTCTTTTGGAAAACATTTCTGCCATCCTAACCCTTGCCAGCTCTCCTCGTGGCATGCCTCAGATACAGACTAATACAGTGACGCCGCAAAAACCTCAGTCTGTGCTTCAACATCACAAAGCCAGGGTCACACTGAGGAAAACTGTAGCTGGGTGGTTCAAACAGTCCTTGCACAGCAGGACGTTCCTGAGGAAATTACAAAGGCCATCTCGCATTTTTGTGCATTTTTGCCATCTTCATCTTTGTTTTGTTTTGACTAAAATCCAGCTTTTTGGGGCAACAGTATAGGGAGAGCTGAAAGACCAGGCTATCACTTCAATTTTGCCAATGAGAATGAAATCATGCATAGGTTTGCTTTTAGCTTGAAGTGGCGTCTGGTATAATGCTCCCTGCATTACACAGCAGTTAAGAACATAAGCCAACATTGTCTATCATTATCACAGTTCATATCTTTGCAGTTAGAGAGAGAATGACTAGCCAGGCAGCAGGCTCAATAAAGTCCAAGTTTTATGTATACACACACCTGTTCAACAATTACCTCATGAAGGATATTAATAGTTTATTAGATGTGGACGAGTTACCCAACTTGGACTTGAGTCTGACTCGAGTCACAAATCTGATAGCTTGAGAATCGACTTGGCAACATAAAAATACTTGAGACTCAACTTGGACGTAAACACCTATGACTTAAATCTGACTTGAGCATCAATCTACAAGTCAACATGGGCTAACATATGCTTTATACAGCTAGATTTTTGAAAGCAGGGTGATTATCTCTGAGCACCTTTAGCTTGAAATTCAACCAATCACTCAGCCAATTGGAGTGGATTCAGATTCAATTGCAACACAATCAATGCTAATACTGTGAGTCGATAAATATCTGATTCCGTTCTTTCACGTCTTGCTTTGCATATGTCAACAAGAGAGTTGCTGTGTGCAAATGTGGCACAAAAATGTTGTTACCACTTCTGAATTTGTGTGGAATCTGAAGATACATAAAGAGAGGTAACTACCTTGATAGCTCAGCTTGAAAGTCTAAGCTGTGACGAGTTCAATCAATCAATCAATTTTATTTTTATACAGCGCTTTTCACATGTTGCCATGTCACAAAGACGCTTTACATAG
>JAOYSI010006075.1:12194-41934 GCA_025775065.1 Hiodon alosoides | reverse complement strand
CTTGGCTGAGCGTTTTACCTGCGTGACACAACACGAGCACATGTGACTTTCTCAGAGAAAGGAAAGAGACTTGGCTGTGCGTTTTACCTGCGTGACACAACACGAGCACATGTGACTTTCTCAGAGAAAGGAAAGAGACTTGGCTGAGCGTTTTACCTGCGTGACACAACACGAGCACATGTGACTTTCTCAGAGAAAGGAAAGAGACTTGGCTGTGCGTTTTACCTGCGTGACACAACACGAGCACATGTGACTTTCTCAGAGAAAGGAAAGAGACTTGGCTGAGCGTTTTACCTGCGTGACACAACACGAGCACATGTGACTTTCTCAGAGAAAGGAAAGAGACTTGGCTGAGCGTTTTACCTGCGTGACACAACACGAGCACATGTGACTTTCTCAGAGAAAGGAAAGAGACTTGGCTGACAGTTACACGGGGAACTAGTATGAAGACAAGGGAGGGTTTTTTCCTCCGCTGCGTTACAGAAGTATGTCACCTCCATCGCGGCACAGGCCAAGGCACCTTGATGAGATGACGAGGATGATTCCGGGGGCTGCGCGGATGAAAGGAGGGCGTCGAGGAACGGAGGTGAACACATGAATGTGTAGGCCAAGGCGGAGGGAAGCGGAAGGTCTCTCTGGGAAAGCCGCGATGGAGCAGAAAAGCGACTCGGGACTCAAAGAACCATAAGGCCCTCGCGTAGGGATAATGGAAAGGATCTGCACGTTAATTAAACATCTTTAGTGTTTGAGGCTCTTCTGAAGGCCCAGATACACTGCTCTGCATTCTGTGAATGCTTAAAAGCTCAATCTTTTTTCATGAATCGCAGGGAAATCAAACAGAGATGAGAGGAAAGGTAACCGCAAGAGAACAACTGATTTCTATTCCAAACAGATTGCAAGACCAGATGGAAAGCTACATAACTGGGGAGGCATGTATTGGAAATATTTGATTTGGCAAAATGTGGCGTTGCACTCAAAAACAAACGGGAGGGATTTACTCCGGGTGCTTCTCCCTACCGTGGTACTTCAGTTCAAATATCGTTTAGCACATTTTTAAATGATTAAAACAATATAACATATGTATTGCATATTTACAAAGTAATGCTAGACACGTAGAGTAGAGTTTATTTGTTTTTTTAAAAATGAGACCGTATACTAACCAACATTATTAAATCTATTAAATAAAATAGATTTGTTAAAACAAAGTTAAGCTCGGTTACATGAAACAGATTTAGTAGATTCGGGCTTAACTTTGTTTTATCAAATCTATTTAATTCTTGTTTGACATCTTGGATTTTGGTGTGACGTATCCCCATTTGGTGTAAATTAGGATAACAGCAATCCACGTTGAGGACACCAGTGAAACCCATACATGTATTCCCCAGGACAGCACACCTGATCTACCTCTATGGGTCAGGCATTTGGGGGATAAATTTCACCCGACGCAGCCATTTTTTGTGCTTCCGAGTTCACCGTGATCCCACAGTGTGTGTGTGTAAGTTAGACAGTTCCATTTCCTTCACACTCATCGAAAAATCCGGGGACGAGAACCAAGCCCCTAACCAAATCCTGGCTTTATTGGAAAGTGCTGCAGCACAGTAATAAGGGTTATGTCCGATGTCCCGTTATGACAGGCCGCGCCGCTCTGTGGGAATTCCGCGGACGCTGCGGTATTTTAACAAACTCCAGGCTTTTCCTCCCAGTCGCGGCTTCCCCTCCTAAATCCATGGATATCCATGAAAAAAAAAAAAAGGTTCAAACCCTAAAATGTGCTTTCATTTTTTCCCTGTTCATGAATAAACCATATTTGTATCGCCATGCCCTTTTCAATTGGAATCATTTGTGGATTGATAAATGAGCCCTGCTTGGCACCAAGATTACGAAATACAGCCAATGAGAGGATCCTGCGCTAAAAAAAGGCCTGGTTTTTTTTTTTCTGCAAATCACATCCAATTTGAGATAAAACCGGTGGAAGGGATGTGATGGCCTACAGCCAGTAAATTGGCAGACAGCAAAAAATTAACACCGATGAGTTTTTGTGCAAGCGATGCCTGACAACTGTGCCTCTCGACGGGGGGCCCCCCGATGAGGAAGTTGTTTTGAGACACGTGAAGCCGCAGATTAATGAACAACTGCAACCGAGACCACTTACCAGGCCCAAAAGCAACACGTAATCGAATTTTCCGGGGCTTCGACACCAAATTTAGACCTAATTTATGCTGCGTTGGTCGGCATCTTTCTGCGGGAGATCAGTGTTGGGAATGTGGTCCAGCTGGCTGCAGGGATAGACAATTTACGCCCCCCCCCCTTTATATATATACATTTATTTTTTAGTAGGAGGCCTTTATTATGCTGAATTATTTTCTCATGACCAGACCGCCGTGTTTGATCTTACTCAGCAGATCACAAACGCAGGGTTTTCCCTCAGAAAGCCACCACAACACGTAACTGTCTCTAGTACTCGGAGCCCAGAATGTGAGAAGAGACAGATCTGATCTTGATTTTTTTTAAACGAAATGAAACGCGTGTTTGTACTCACAACAGAAGTGTATATTTCTGTACAGGTTAGAAGGCAATACACAAAAAATAAATCCTTCCTTTTGTGCTAGGTGGACAGCTTGCATAATTAATAATTGTGAGGCCCTTAATGAAGAGCTCATTATTAGAGATCCAGGAATGGTTTTCCATTTGATTTTACTCTCTTTTCTCTCAGTTGAGTCCGAAGTGAAAGTTCAGCAGTAATTTTGACCGCTGAATAAAATTAACTCTTTAATTTTCCTCTCCGTTACGCAACATTACGTCTCAAGTCTCAACTCATAAGAGCAACAAAACATTTTTGAGTACACCGTGCCTGATTCTGACAGTTCAATGTCATTTAGTTAATTAAACCACTGCTGTTTCATTTTTGCCATTTTATAATATTTGATCGGTTTAGTTTTTTTGTTGTTGGTTATACTGTTGCATGTCCATAATATTAGCAGGCTATTCCAGCTTAAATCCGATTTTAAAATGCAGTTTTTCTCATATGATCGGCATTAAATCATTTTATTTACCATGACTTAAAATCTAATATTACAGGTTTAGATGTCTGCACTTCCTAAGATTTGTGATTTCATAGGTCGCATGCCTTGAACCGCAAAACGATTCTAATGAAAGTTGAGCAGGATTTGCATATATATTGTCATGTATGTGATCTTGCTTCTGACATCTGTCTTATTTGTCAAGGAATGCTTTAAAAGGAAAAACCCATGTCGGTAGCAGTACTTAACTGTCACGTCTCCCAGAGCTGCCTGGCTTTTTCTGTGTGAAATGCTATCTGATTGATCCTTGTACCGTCCTTTAAGTTAAATTTGAGCAAAATGTTACGTGAAAGAAACCAGCAGAAACATATCAATAATAATGTTAACCGCACAATTGCCATACTCGTGTTTTACTGTAGTGGTACAATTGCTGTCTTTTGCCGAACATCGTAGCATGTATTTAATTACATTTCAATTGCCAGTGGGTCATAGCCTTGTCGTTCTGCTTTTAGGACTATGCACCCCAATGTGCCATTCATGTTCGTTAATGCGTGGCGACAGTGCTGTGACCCTCATCAGGTGTCCGTCCGTTTATCTGTTCGGTCCAGCAGGGAGTGCCCGGCCGTGATGAATCCCTCACTTTTCGGTTAGAGGAAAAGTAAACGCCTATGAACCCAAGAATTTGTTCAGAATTATCTGTTTTTATAAAAACTCCCCCACTCAGAGCCGGAGATTCTCAAAATCCAGATGATCAAAAGGTTGTTCTTCTTTTCGCTTTGATGTGCAACATGGCTGCTGCAAGAAGAGTAGTGATTTGTTTATTTCATCTGTCAAACACATGAGCGTATTCAATCTTGTATAAAACGGTGGAACATAATTGTTCTAAATGTGTCGGTCACATGGGTCTCCCACTGTCTTGGACAAAAATCATTTATTTTTTTGAACAATTATTAAAAACCCCAACAAAAGTTTATAGAGCTCTGTCTGACATCTACAGGCAAAGTAACATCTACAGCTCTGACAGTTTTGCTCCGTCAGGGCACTGCAAAAACCTTTAAAAAGAGAGAGAGAATGAGAGACCTGCCCATCTCCCTCTACACAAAAACACACACACGCCACGACCATAATAATAGCATAAAGCATCTCATACGAGGCCGAGGTACATATTTTGGTAACCATAATGGTTACGCACAAGGCATGCTACATATGTAGTCACACAAATCCACAACTGTAAAATAAATAAAAAACCCCAAAACAAAAGCACCCCACCCCTCTGTGGGAAGGGGGTCACTGAAAAGCCCAATGCAACACCAACCTTCCCCAAGGAGCAGATTATGGCAGAGACTGAGATATAGACTGACAAGTACAGCCTGAGGGGCGGGCTATTAGGCACAGACTCAACAGTCTGAAATATGTCAAGAAAATAAATATATATCCCGTCTATTCGAACCATCGAGAAATATCGGATGGGAAAAAATGAAACGTCTTACTGCATGGATGGTGTAAGAACGGGTTTTACAGTTCAGAGTATAGCTTATAAATCAGACAACCAGGTCTTACGTAAGGCTAATTGTGTCACATTTATTTATTAAATGCACCCACGTAATATTTACCTTTCTCCAAAAGGAATTGCTTAACATTGTATTCTCTTGCAACTGGATAATTAGTTTACTGGATAACTTTTCTGCTTTTTCGAGGGTAACACTTTGTCGAGAGGTTATGACATGTATTTTTTACGATGTCCCGTTGCAACGTTACGCGAACGAATATATCAGCTGGCGACCATCTGAATTTTACTTTAAAACTAAATTTATGAGAAGCACCCGCGAAATACTTTCGCAAGCGCGGTTGTCCAGTCGCTTACCTGTCCTATTAGATGCGTACGCAAGGGTCATTGGGCACCACCGGTAGGCCGCGAGCGCAGACGACGGACGACTCCGCGCGACTTCAGAACCATGGAGAGAGCAAGTGCCGTGGCGCGGGGTACTTGTTGCCGAGAATTAGCCTCACAAAATCCAGGTTGTCCGCAAATCTTTTTTAACGACATGGTTTCCATTTTTTTTTGCCGAACGTTATGTGCATTATGAGAAGGAGAAAACAAAGGAAAAATATTCGCAAAAATAATACCGCTCGTAAAATAAAGCTCTGCGTGATAAATTATGAATTTGAATAATGAAAGAAGTAAATACGCAATACAATACAAGATTTATTGTCATTTAAGCGTGATATTATATGAGAATTGTCTGTACTATTTCACAACATAATTAAACATTTAATAGCAATACTGAACAAATAGATCAGTCAAGGCTACCCATATCCGATATGCAGTATAGCTTATACGATATTTTGATATTTTATAAATAATTTTAAGGGTTTAGTAAAATACTTCTGAAGTACTTCGGTGTTTCATACGTCCACATTAACAGAAATGTGCCGCAGTTTCATTTTTAAACAACAATTTAAAATAGCGACCATCTTGCATCAATTTTCTCCGCATTCAGACGAAACAGGAATAGCATAAAACGATACATAACATTTTTTAATTCTAGCAAATTTTGCTTTTGTTTGTACACTTCCTATTTAAACTGGCGGATCCGGGTCTCTGCGCTCCTTTATTTAAAGCTATACAAACACAATAAAACATTTCAGTAGACACGTAGTTGGGGCTTAATTATCCGCTCTGTAACGCGCTTGTCCAAGCGAAGCTGCGAACACGTCTACGGACAAGAAAAAATAAGAAGGTTTCTCCAACAATAAGATCCAACGGGTGAATACTGAACTTCGTTTGCATAAACGGCAAGCGTCGATTGAGTCGTTTATCCAAGCGAGGAGTGCGAACTCCAATTATTCAAAGAAAAGAAAAAAGTTTGCCGCTACTTTTTTGCTCAGTTGCCTGTTTTCGTTCAGACAAACGGTGTGCCTTCTCGTTCCTCAGTCACGTAAGAGTCAACTAAAACGTCTTTCCGCAAACATTAGAGAGGAAAAACCAAGAAGCCAGAAAACGTGGAATATTTCCATCCGCCCATAAGGTTCCCCCTCTCCAGCTTCAGATAAAGCTTGTCCTCTCTCTCCAGGTGCAGCAAGACCCCGTTGCTGGCCGCCTCGCGAGTCACGTCCTGATCGCCGGCGAAGGCTGATATGACCGGGTATTCGTTCTGCATCAGATTTACCTGAATAACAAAACGAGTTGTGATTTACTGTGAATTTTTCGCGTTTTAAGCGTTTAAAAGCCTACAACTTCGTTGTTTCGTGCACACAATACCACCGACCGTTGTTTCGCACACGCAATACCACTGACCGTTGCGGCGGTTCTGCTCACCTGTATAGTCTGTCGGTTGTAGACCTTCACCACATGGAAGCTGAAACTGTATATTCCTCTCCTCGGCGCTTGAAAAACACTCGCTCTGAGGTCGAAATGGTTGCCGACGTTAACTAATACCTGCAACGACAACAATGACAACCAACAGAGCAAGACGTTGCTTAACGTAGACCAAACATATTCTTAATTCTGACACATTCTCAGAGCTCACACGAGAATGAGAATCTCTTCCCAGGGAAGAAGCACGGCTTGCGATGTGGAACTTTAGCGCCTCTATATACACAGTAGTCAGTGAGCCGCTGTACTTACATTGTACATTCCCCAATTGTTCAGTACGAATAGTCATTACTTAGATACGGAGGTGTAGGCACCGAGGTGTTACAGGCTGTTCATACGTTTGGAAATGAGATCTTTTTTTCAGGGACACAGTGGCAATATACCCAAACCTTTCTTGTATAACACATATACAAGTTGGTCCAGTGCTACGGGCAAGCAGTTTACTAACTTGCGATGATCCTTTGTGTTAAGATTTCTTCCCGCAGCGAGCGTGAGAGTGATATGTGACATTGGGCGTGATCTCTTTTGCTTAAAACTGGCGTGTGAGCAAAAAATGCGTGATTCGCGCTAATGTGCATTGATTAAAGCAACGCAATTTAAGTATTTCAGACAGGCAATATTCTTCTTGGCGCTCCGTTTGATCTAACCGTCACAATCACAACCCAGGGGCCACTCGCAACGAAATTTATAAAGGCACACATAGGAATAGACCACTCCAAATTTAAAATAATTTAAATATTTTTTAAATTTTAAATACAAAGGCAAGTGAAATTAAAATAAGATTTATGCGGAAACTTGTCGCGCAACCCTTAATCCTGTTGTGGGAAATATTTTTTAAAGAAAAATAAGGTAACGTAACACCTGACCTGGTCGAAGTAGATGGTCATAGATTTATTGCTCATTTCAGACGGCTCGTGGTTAGTTCCTCTGACGGCGGAGAAAGCCACCTTTGCGCTGCCGGAACGGACCGATATCCCAAGTGAAGATGTGACCCCTCCTTCTGCGGAGGGGCTGGAGTCACAAACGACCAAGCACTTTCCTTCCAAAACGATTGGTTCTGTGTCATTCTGTCCCGAGCAAAAAGTAATGCAACATCCGAGTAGAATGGCCAGCGAGAGCACGGCGCACGGCACGAGACTGCGTGGAGGCATGACTGGGACCAGTATCCTAAACGCACTGATCTTAGAGATCAGCAGAATGGAGATTTGTTGTGGAGGCTCGATATCCCACCCCAACCAAATACCGTCTCTTTCTCTCCGTCTACCTCACTTTTTTTTCTCTCTCTCTCTCGCTCTCTCTCTCTCACTCTCACTCTTTCTCTCTCTCGCTCCTTGATACTCTCCACCTGTGCGTCTCTGCTGGTATGACAATAGTTTTCAGACGTCTGGCGCGGCAGAACCTGTTAATTTAAGAAGAAGAAGATAAATGCTTCTTATATACATTTCGACAGGTTATTTTAGATAGGTTTTCGGTAGAATCATTTAAAGCCACAAACAAACGATTTACCAGAACACTCATTAAAAAAATATATATTTTAAGTGCAATTTATTACCAACTATAACGTGCAAAACCGTTTGATAACGATTGTAATTAAGCATGAATTTGAATTAGTTCCTTATGTTAACGTTTAATGCTTATTTACTATAGCCTACTCTTTAGAAAACAGTATTGTTTTAACTCCAAGGAAGACTTAAAACACTCAACTAATTAAAGCCATCCTCATTGATTTTTAACGTGTGTCGCGTTCTTCGTAATCATTTTCAAAGAACTGTACGCTTCGATTCTCATTTGGGCTATATTGCAAAATAAAACGCAAAAATTAAATACAAACGACCGTGTGCCGAATGTACATTCCGAAGCTGTCAGCTCGGTGCCGTTTTTCAATTAATAAAGGGTCTCTCAAGAGAGTCAACCACCAGAACACGCCGGGTGAGACAAAATAGACCGTCCTCGTCCCGCCCCCGCCCATCCTTTATGTTAAAGTACCACATCTCTTAATTTTGTTCCGGAGAATGAGCGACAGACTATGGCCATGATTTGCAAAACATTTGAATCAATACGTTTGCTCGCCTAATGGTGTAAAGACATGCTGTTACTTGGGGGACCATACTAGATAAAAAAAAGACAATTATGTTGCAAGGGAGAGATATATAAAAAAAGATTTATACACAAAATTTGGTATTGTGAATATTCCAAATGTATACTTCAATAACAATATTAATATATTAATATTAATATATAATGCTTATTTCTATTATTTTATATAATACATAGAAGTAGACACGATTGGATCTGTTGCATCTTTAAGTGTTTTACTTATAGCGTTTTATTTTCATGTCATCAAGCGGTTACGAGGGAAATGCATGCGTTAGTACAGCGCAGTAATAAGAGACGCAAACGAGATCCTACAGCGCCACGCAGTGGAATTCCCGCGTATCGGCTGTCTAGTGGAGGCTCTCGTGTGTACGGGCTCACAGCAGTGGACTTCTAATGGGAGGGTTGGGGGGCGGGGATTCAATTAGTTTAAATTCCTATCTGTAAGCTATTATAATTGATCATATATTATTATATGAAATGCATTGAACGGTGATAAGATCACGTGTGCAGACAGTGCTATTTAAAGCAGGTAGACAGGTCCATAGGAAGTGGCGTAGTGTGCAATTCAGAGGTACACGAGCAGGTCGGATCTCTCCAACTTTGAAAGGGGTACGGGCACGTCGGATTACAACTCTTTGTTCCTTGTCTCAAACGGGGTAGGGCGACGAGAAGAACAAGAAACTGCAATTGCCCGTTATAAATGGAGCATCCTTGAAATGCCTCAGGACATCTGAACCTGATCGCTGCAGAGCAGGTGCATCCCTTCCTGGCAGCAGTGTATCCATCCGTGACTCCGTGATGCGATTGGTTCTTCCAGCAGGATAATGCCCCGTGCCACATGGCAAGGACTGTCCAGGAATGATTCCAGGATCACGAGAAACGGTAAATTTAGCTTACTTGAGTCTGAACAAGCTATTCGGAGTACAGATCCTCCACCACCCAATTTGCAACAATTATGGGGCGCAACTGAGCCGATGTGGACCGGACTCCCAGTGGCGCACTTCCGACACCTTCTCGAGGCCACGTTCTGAATAATTCAGGCTGTTCTGAGGGGAAAAGGGTGGACGCGTTATTAGGCAGGTGTACCCAATAAGGTGTCCACTGGGCGTGTAGGTACAGGCAGAACTCTTCCTCTAGGCGGGCCAATACGCGCTTCCTACCGGACATCACCAGTCCTGTGGCACGAGGGTAAGTAACCAGCCCTGCAGATGCTGACGTCGCTTTCTCACGAGCAGTGGCTGACCCCAGGCGAAGAGATGACACGGTAACCGCTCGGCATGCTGGGACAGGGAACCCGAGGGCTTTGGCGCTTGCGGAGGACACGTTTCTCAATCATGTGCGACGAGGAGGCAACGTCGAGAATGTTACGGGTATTTACTCTGACAGCCCACACGGCAAAAAGGCTCCCGGAAACAGCCGCCGCGTCGGGGGACCACCGCTGAACACAGCCGGTGACAGCAAGCGAGCTGTTAGCCGTGTTCTGTAATTCACGGGGAAACACGGCTAGTTTCGTTGCAAATTAAATAAAACATTTTGATGCCAAGATAGGTACAACGAAGACAATCTAGATGCCACGCGTCATTTCGGAACAAAATGCACTCTAGGGAGTTTTTAGACATTTCAACACAAAATGATCAAAGCTGAGAATACGAAGGTGTGAAATAGTGTAAGACCATGCCACACTATTATAGCTGAATGTTGAAAAATATTTTAGATAGAAAAAAAGGAGCCCATTTATTCTATCGGTTATTAAATTATCCATGCCTTCAGTTCATCCTCGCTGTTTTAAATAAATAAATAACATTTTTTCACAATTTGGCGTTCACTCATACCGGAGTGTCAAATGGAAAAATCCAGCAGCCGAGTCACGCTGTCATTCCTCTCCTGAAATCCTCACAGAGCGAAATCTCAGCCCTCGTGACAGACTCACGACCTAGTTTTCCCCGACAGAAAGAACGGAAATAAAAAGAAACACGGCTTCAAAGTCAAATCAACCAGCCAATACATGGGGGGAAAAGGGGAAGACATTCAATCTGGATCACTGAGCAAGCTTCCCAAGTTTTACGTATTTTTTTTTAAAGATGACGTTCAATAAACGAGACGCACACAACTGACTCTGGTATGCTCATTATCGGTTTTAATAGAATTGCAATTTTTACAGAAGTAAAAGTTCTGCTTTTACATTTGCAAGCAAAATTTTTTTTTCTCTCTCCACAAAACAGGATGTATAAATCAAGCACAACGTTTCATACAGCCATCTTCCTTGTTATAAAAACGACGATACAAAATTAAATAGTTAACTAAGTGCAACACTTGCATCTGGTTTGGTACACCTGTACTTTTACGTACTTATAAAATAAAAATAAAACTATAACTTCTGTAATGTCCAAAGCAACTTCACGACGACGCGTTGAACAGGACGGAGGAAGGGCGCTCTTCCTCGTCATCGCAACACCGCTGACAGCTCGGCAACAGCTAAGAAAAGTTACAAGCCCAGGACAAAGCTAAACCAAGCTCCCTTACAACTCGCAGGTCATAAGGGGCAGTCAATACAGAGAAACGAGCAGGGAACGGAGGCTCAGCACACCTCCATTTCACCCCGGTATTCTAAATGTCAGAAACAATGCTCCGAATTGTACGGTGGCACTTGAGAAGCCAGGAGTCAAGATTGTGTCGCAGACGTGGGGGAGGTCAGCATCGTAGCGGTTATTGTCAAAGCTGTCGCGGCCATAACGATCATCGCCGTGGTGTTCTCAAGAAGGAAATGTGGTCTGGGTGCACAAACGCAGCACAGTCATCACCGTAACGATCATCACCATGGCACTCATTAGAAAGGGAGCTTACTGGGCATGTCGCCATAGCGATCACCACTGTAGCGTCCATAAGAGACAGGATCTGGGCATGTCGACACAGCGTGGTCATTGAGATTGTGATCACCACTGTAGCGTCCATAAGAGACAGGATCTGGGCGTGTCGACACAGCGTGGTCATTGCCATAGCGATCACCACTGTAGCATCCATAAGAGACAGGATCTGGGCGTGTCGACACAGCGTGGTCATTGCCATAGCGATCACCACTGTAGCATCCATAAGAGACAGGATCTGGGCGTGTCGACACAGCGTGGTCATTGCCATAGCGATCACCACTGTAGCGCGCATAAGAGACAGGATCTTGGCATGTGGATACAGCAGCAGCAGTCAGAAGAAAGGAATGTTTGGCAGACACAGTGATGTCAGTGCCGTAGCGGTCGTCCGAATGAGAGGTCCTTGGCTGCGCACGAGCAAAGCCAGGGTCATGAGAAAGCAGCATCAGGGTGGCAGGGAAAGTGAGGACCGGTGACCCGAGGGCTCTCGGGCGACGTCCCCTCTGGATGGTGGCTGGGGGTGTACGGTGGGGGGAGGACGGGAACCGCTTCGCCCCGGGCCAGTTCACTGTAAGGCGGGGGCTTCATGTCATCCGCTGCGGAAGGATGACAAACATTTCAATTTGTAACCAAGTCAGCATGCAGTCAATAATGGCACGTCATTGCTTAGTGAGCGTGCACTGCAGAAAACGACCAAAGGAAATTAAGCCGAACCCATTTGAAATGATTTAGACATTTACAAGATTCACCCACCCGTTTCATAAAAAGAATAATTTGTATCAGAATTAAGTGGAACACAAGTTCATTGAGCCGGTGAATAAACGGAAAAGCACAGGATGACAGGGGCAGAATGACTCATTTCTTCTGTCATTTGAACATTGTGATGCACGACATGATAACACAGACATATCTTGCCGTTTGACCACAGACCAACACAACTAAAGATCGGGGGTGGGGGAACCAGAGAAAAAACAAAACCAGGGACAGTTTTAACAAAAACACGTTCAAACAGGATCCAGACAGACATTACAAAAGTGATTCATGGTGCTCAAACATATATATACTTACCCATTATATGTGTGTATACATTTATATGTGATAGTTATAATTAACGTTATAACGCTAACGTTAGCTCGTGCGTAGAGTTAAATAACGCCAGACTGCCGGGTTTCTTTCGGCGCCCCTTACTTTCCGAGACGGCTTCATAGGGAGGGGGCAGATCCAGGCTGCTGTAGGGTGCCGGCGGGGGCGCCGGCCCGGTGGGTGCCCCAGCAGAGGCATCCTCCTGAGAGCTGTGCCAGCTGGCCCAGACAGACGGCTGTGGAGGAGAGAATGTCGGACGACATCAAAACCCGATCTGCCAAACAGCTTCCAGATAACAGCGCCTGCTCTACAGACCACAGAAACTGAACCAAGGACGGCAATAAGTAATAATACTGTGGAGTGCAGGGGGTTACTGAATCATTTAAGCTGGAAAACACTGGAGGCGAACAGAAAAAGAAACCCATAATTATAACCGGTGGGTAGAGCCGCTTGTGCTAAACTGTTGAAATCCTGTGCTTTGCTTGCAGGAGCACCTCCGAGTCCCTTCCAGGACTTCCTGTTATAATTAGATCATGGTTTCCCATCAGCAGATGGCAGCAAGCTGTGCAGGGCTGAAGTACAGTATAGCCCACTTCTCCTTCTGAGAACAAGGCCGTACTGATCTTCACACACTTCCCTCTTTATACTTCATATTTTTAATCTTTATGAAAAGCGTCCCCGGTAAAGTCTGTGGTTTTTATTCCTGGAACTGAGGACGCTAGCACCCAGACCCCCCCCTGTCGGGGGAAGGAGAAGGATTGGCGGGGGCTGTGGCGCACTCACATTCTGTCGATCGCACGTCCTGTGAAGGTAGGCCCTGCCTCCGACGATGACGATCTGCGCGTTGCGTGGGTTGCTGAGGTAGGCCGCCAACTGCCGCTGGCGAGACCGGTACCAGCAGATGTAGAATAATATCTTTATGATGATGAATGTTACGACAATGCTAAATGTGGAAAGGGGGGGGGGCAACGGAGGGAAAACAGTGCTCAATAAAATAAAGACAGAATATCTCTGCTTGTATGTATATACATCATTTGCATGTTTGTTTTTTTGCTAAGGAAAACAAAAGGTAAGAGGTAGCAGAGATAAAGTCCCAAAGATAAATGAGTGCTCAGAGAGACACTGAAGCAAACATAAATAGATGATTCCGGATCAGTCGTCGTGGCAACCAAGGAAGCAACCTGCATCAGTTGGCGCCCGTCCGCTGCCTAACACGTACAACTCAAGCTTCCTACAACAAGACCCCGAAGGCGAAGGAATCCGCTTATCACGAATGCTAACCGCTAACTGTGAACTGTGAGTGTATGTGTGGGTGTATGAACATGAACTGAGGTGAAATTATTTTACTTACATGTACCAGTACAGCTCCATGTTAGGCAAAGTGGAAACTGCTACTCATAGTTAATAAGAGGAAGACTCTGAAAGGGGGGGGAAGAAAATACCAAATTAATCGTTAAATTTTCAATAGCCTTGCCCTGGGTCAACACAAACACAAACCACATTTTGTGCTAAATTTACAGTTTAATGCAAGTTAAAAAATGTAAAATAAAAAACAATTCCACCTTTGACTAGTTATTTATTTAACTTGCTGGTCTCATATAAAATAATGAAATTAACTAAATATAAAATATCCTTCCTCAGCTCAAGGCAGATGTGGCCAATTGGGTTTGGGCCGACTGAAACCGCCGGTTAAACGCGCTTAAATCGTCTCAGGAACCAAAAGAATTAACTAGAGCTGCAACGACGAATTAATCCGATCAACTCGTTTTGTTCCAAAACAGTGAATATAAAATCAAAATGATCCAAAGGGCTAATTATATTTTAATTAACGTTGGGACAAAATCAAAACTTTGGCCGTCAGCTGATCGCGCTTTATAACTGTATTTAATGGGTAGTAGAAAGAAAAAAAAGAAAAGCTAATAGCTAAATACCATTTTATTACAACACGATTAGCAGGTTGTGATGACTTGGTCCCATTCTTAGTCTGGCATACATACAGGGAGGGCCATTGACACCAATTATACCACGCAGACAGCATGTTCAGCTAAAGAACTTACTTGATCCACAGAATACACACACATCCAAGCTGAACCATTTAGGGCCATCGGCTATTTACATTCACAGAACCAACCAGATCTGCCAAGAATCACCTGGTGGACCATCTGACAGGCTTCTAGTTATTTTCATGGTGCCAGATGAACCAGAACTACCAGAAGGGTTCCAATTTTTAAAAATAGCCCAAATCTACACAGAATGTATCCTCTAAATTACCTAGGAGTTTTTAAACAGCAATAAAATCAGTAATTTGCAAAGAAAATAAATAGTCATTGATAGATATTGTCAGGTCTATAAACTGTTAGGTCCATTAAAATGCATGCAAAGGTTACCAAACAAAGTTTAAAAGGGCCGTTTCAGGCCAAGGCACATTAGCGGTACACCTTGTAAACATCTGGCAATCGCAACACACAGTGCTAAACCAGGCCACGCTCACTGTTTACACAGCCAAACATTTATCTAGGCCTTGGTTCAGAAAAGTAGATAACATAGCTTAACAAAAAGTACAATAAGGTACCAAACTTCCTCCGAGCTGTATATAAACTGTCAACATTTCAACTATATGCGACAAACAAAATGGTCTCTGGTTGCCTATCATGGTGATCGTTTCACAAAGGGAAATCTCACCAAATAAGCACAACCAAAGAAATCCAGTCCGGGAGAGAAACTTAAACCGTAACAGGAAGTGGTAATTTCCTTCAGCGGAAAATCACAACTGTGGCAGAATGCAAACAAGATGAACAATCTTAGATAGTTTTATTCAACCTAGTACCTAAATACTGCAGCAGACGGGTCAAGCAAACATCACTCGCGTACAGTCAGCGTTCCCGCTTCCTCTCAGCACTTCATGTGCACCCTAGAGAAACCAACACATTCTCAGATCAAAAAATCTTAAACAAGTCACTGAAACTCTATACATTGCAATATTTACGTAAAATAACACCTAGAGAGATTGTCCGCAACACCGTGTACCAAAGCTGCCAATTGTGCGCCAACTCCTGCTCTATGTCTGGAGTCAAATGATCATGGGCTGTCACTCATCTGATGCTAACCTGCTCACATCACTAACATGTAGGGCGTAGACCTACTTAACTTCCGGGGGAGAAACTTTTCTCCTAAGCGCCGTTTGTCAAAAATAATTGGAGTTTAAATACGGCAAGCCCACTGTCTACACAGAGAACGAAAGCAGCCATCTGACCAGGGACTCAGGGACTTGAACCTGAAACCTTCTGGTCACAGGTGTAATTGCTTAAGCTCTACGTACACTGAAGCTACAGCACTGTCTTACGTATTAACACTTGTTATTGGGGGGCTGTGGACAAATTTTATATTTCGGGACAAACAACTCCCTTGATCAGCTATGAAAATGCCAAAGCCGCCACAATTACGCAGAGGAAAGAAGTATTTTTGACATGTAGCCATGTCATTTCCGGTTCCCAGAAAGTCCGTCTGAAATTTATTTTATGACATTTAACAGCAACAAACAATTTATTCCCGTACTATTCTTAGGATTAACTTGAACACCATACACCACGAGGCGTCAAGAACGTATTTTATTGTGCAAAAGACATCAGACAGGAAGGTCCTCAAAAGGCCATTTTAATCTAAACCCTGTTGAATATTGTGTCCCAGTCATGATGTTTTTAAATTCACCAACAGCGCATACAGCGCATTACAAGTAAACAAAAAAGAAAATATGAATAGATTTATAAGGTATGTTTGGTTAACCTTAATTTCATGCTTTCATTTGAACTAGCACCGCTTTAAAAGTGAGCTATTTGGCTAAACTGAGCGAATAGAGCTCGTTGAAATGTCGTGTTTATGTTTTAGCTAGCAAATAACCAGAAAGTATGTTTAACAAAATATGTACAAAAATAAGAAACAATCCCGTAGCTATAAAGTAAGTCAAACTTACCGTCACCTTTTCAACGTGAATTTGTAACGTTTGGTTGTCGTTAACTACCGCCAGACCTAAGGCTTAAGGAGTATGCTTTTCTGTCATATAAAAGGATTAGATATCCCGGAGAAATTAACGATGCTATCAAAAAATACCTTCCGCTAAACAGACGATCTAGAGTAACTTTAAAAAGTAGTTTCAAAACACGCTGTGTTGGACGACGACAAAAACACTACCGACCGGTAAACATTAGGGTAAGTTACATACCTTCCGTTAAGGGCGTGGGAAGAGAGAGAAAACGAATAGCGGCCCCCAATGGGCCGGAGATTATAAAAAAGTTATAAATATAGGTCAAATTCCTCTTTTTTTCTTATGGCTCTTATGTTGCCGTTTCCTGTTGTATTTTATACGTGGGTAGGCTATTTATTTATTTCCGAAGGCTTGCTATCAATAGCATGGTTAAAAGTAGCTCAACAGACATTATGTAATGTAAAATTTATGTGTGTAATCCGCTCAAAACGTCACTAAAGATTAGATCTGGCTCCCGCTGGTTTTGTAGTTTTTACGAATGTTTTGAATGTTCAGTGGCTATTTCCCTGGGTATGCAGCGTATGCACTGCGTAATTGCACAAATTGTAATTTTTACAGTGAATGTTCATTCAACCACCTTGCGTCGTTATCTTTTAACCTAAATGCATTGTTAAAATCAACTTTACACAAGTAGTGGAAAGATAAATTTGTGATATATCTGCTGTCTCCAGGAAAATCGTAGACTAATTGGTCAGGTGACGTTCTTTCCTCTCTCTATGCACAATTATGCTTAATAACACTGACTGAATTTGCGTCTTTAATATTGCGTAAAACTGCAAAAACACCATGTCGTTTTGTGCTTTACTGTTTTCATAGGTTGTTAAATATGCATCTATAAATATTATTTTTAATCCACCACTTTATTCATTCAGTCATGAATTCGTTGAAAATATATTTTATTCAACTAGAGACTAGAGAAACGATTTCTTAGGTTCACGCACTTGACGAATTTGGACAGCATTAGGATAGTAGGAGTACGTAGACGCAGCTTCAATTTCTCTCAAGTCACGGAAAACAACACGCCCACAAAAGTGCTTCTCAATGACGCAAAATACACATGCCGGGACATGTAGTTTTAAAAATGTAATCACTAACTTTTGTAGTTGGTGCTTATTATAAAACGTATTTACAGATATGTATTAATACTGCAGAATGTTGTGCAGGGAAATCTCTGGGGATTTTGTGGGATTAAATGACTAAATGGTGTTTCGCACTACCTTCCCCACAACTATGTGTACTGTCAGGCACATTTTGGAGCTTTTAAGAATTTAGGACTGTGGTCTCAGCACTACAGTTCCCACAATTATATGTTCTATGTTGCGCATTATGGAGCTTGTAGGTACTTAATTATAAATCCTCCAAGGATCGAGATCTTGTGTCTTACTGATAACTGCAAATCCCAGGGCATTGCATAAACGTTTTTTAAATAATCATATTTGTCTGGTCGTATTTAGGATGTCGAGGTACTTCAGAAAGTTATAAATGGTGAGGTTCGAATTATATGCTGATACATTAATCTAAATGTATAAATTTCCCTTCTACACTTGCATTAATATAGTTGTAACGCGGTTCGATAAGACGGTAAAATTGGATAGGAGCGAATGTCATGTTTTCTATCATTGGTTTATTTTTGTCATAGTTGTTATTCTTATTACACGTTTTTAAGGCTTAATGAAGCTTAAACTGACATAAGGATGCTGTTGTTGGTTTTTGTATAATAACGTTTTATTCAACTTGGTTTTATAACCGTAATAATCTTTTGATGTCAAGATCTACTGCTCGCACAGTCTGTTTTGAGCCGTAATGGAGGATGACAGACCACTACACGAAATTACGTTTCATGCTGCGGTCAGAGTGATTCAGAGTTTGCCTACCGATGGTAAGTTCCACAGTAATGTGTAATGTCTGCGACGAAAGTTTATTAAACTACCTGGGCTGGATAAGTGCCTCTTAATTGTTGTTAATCGATCATGCTATAAAATAATCTTCTGTCACGTTTCTATTTAGTGATTGACAGTTATATAGTTAACTGAATGTATTAAGCATTTACTAACAGAGCAGAAGAAATTCTAAATTTGTCTCTTTAGTACATGTTTGTGCAGCGTGTATAAATGTTTTTTAAGTTCTTGTGTTGGTTTATGTTGCCAATTTAGATAGAAGAGGTTATTAGCCTGCATGCTGTACGATTCCTGAGCTGTGACCTAATTGGGCTTCTGCCAAAAGTTTTAATTTGACCGCAATCGGTGCCACGGTAAATTTAGATTACTCTCGGATATTATTTAAACTTTCAGAGGTATGCTAAACCTAACCACACGTGACATGATTTATATTCTCACCTTTCGTAGGTCCCTACCAGCCGTCCGATGACATGATGTTAAAGTTCTACAGTTTCTATAAACAGGCTACAGTAGGGCCGTGTCACATTCCTAGACCTGGCTTCTGGGACTCTGTGGGAAAAGTCAAATGGTAAAGTGTGCGCTTCCTAGTCAAAGTTCCAAATCAGTCATGTCATCGGTTAGTGGATATGTATCGAGATCCCCTTCCTGGTTCCATGGACGGATTACAGAATGGGCGAGTGCAGGGTCCTCCCAGCCGCCAGGGGGCCACTTTGCTGTAGTGAATTGTAATTAAGTTCTTTTCTTTCTTTTTTTTAACTTCAATACAATTAAGACGAGCAAGCCAACTCTCCGATGTTTACACATTCACTGTTAACCCATACAATCATGTGAATATTATCTACTAGAAAAAATGCATGCCCAAAAATCAAGAGGATGGAAGACTGCAATGGACAAATATACCGCTAGGAGGAGCCAGTCAGTCCGTCACACTCCTTGTGCCGTATCAAAGAAATGGCATCCTTTAGTAAAGAACGTGAAGCTGATCGTGAATGTGAGTTTTTTTCCCTCTTCTTCCAGGGAAGCATGGCGTTCTCTAGGAGACATGCCGAAGGAACAGGCAATGATGGCGTATGTTGATGAAATGAAAATGGTAATATTTAATGAAATTACATTTTTGTTTTAATAATGATTGTAGTTCTTTTTTCTGTGAAGAGGATCCTTTCAGATATTTTTTAAAAATCCCATAGATTCTGGAAACAATGCCAGTAACAGACCAAGTGGAAGACCTGTTGAACGTTCTGGGGCCATTCTATGACTATGTTGTGGAGGAGAAGATTGAAGACGCAGGTACCTGATCTGGGAGGTCTTTGAACGATGCAGGATGTAACTTATTTTATTTCCTGTTTATGTTGTATTCATGTTTTTGAATATGTTTCTGAGTGCATCAGAAAGCACCTGCATGGTAAATGGCATATCTAAAATCTGCAACAAAAGTGATGATGATGATGATGATGATGATGATGATGACAACGAGTGTGAGGAAGATGATGATGATGATGATGAGGAGGAGGAAGAGGAAGAGGAGGAAGAGGAAGATGACGACAAGGAAGAGAATGGTACGAAATTAAAAAACTAACTTTAACTCATGCAGTTAGCCAAAGAGGTTGTGTAGCTGTTAGAAAATCACATGAGCCAGGAGGTTGTTGGTGGTAGGAGGTAGGGGGTAGGTGGTTGGGATTAGGCGGTAGGTGGTAGGATGTGGGGATCTGGAGTTTGTAGCAGAGAGCAGAGATACACTAACATAGATGGCAGTTCCAAATCGGGGTTAAAATATCAGGAACAATAAAAAATATTTTTCCAAGCAATTAAAATTTTATTAGTTCTTTCCGACAGTTATGTTGTAATTGTGTATTTTTACTACATTTTCAGTTTGTTTCTCTCAGAAAAGGAAGTGTGTGAGTTGGGCCTGATGGCCACAGACTCCTGGGAAAAACCGCAGCTCCCCCTCTCCACTGGCACCGGGGAGAACCGTGTTTCGCCTGTGACTGACAGCACCCACAGCTCCCTGAACAGCGACCACCCGGAGGAGGAACTCCTCGTCATCGCTCGGCCTCTGGAAGAGGCGGACCTCGGTGACATCAGTGATCATCTCTGCGGTAAAAACCGCCCCCCGGAGTCCATAAAAGTACAGTCGAAAGGGCCGGCATGGTTGTGGCGAGCTTTTTCACTGCAGAATTTGGCACTCTCGGTGTAATACGAAGCCTGGCCTATGTATTTGGAGGGCTATGGATGGAAGTGATCTGCAGATAGCCTTAGTTTGTGTCTGGAGTCACTTGGGCTCGTGGTTTGGGGCCTGGGAATACACCAATGCCCCTGACTTATTGGTCGGTCTTTGTCCCATGATTATTAATTAGACCATGGTCAAGCTGAATCCCGTCTGCGTCATCAGCCCAGCGACACAGACAGTGAGGTGTACTGTGACTCCACGGAGCAGTTTTGTATTGAAGAGGTGAGCGACGCCACCCAAGAGGTTCATTTTTGCGTAGGCAAACTTAAATGTGAGATTCTTTCATTATGTTATGTTCCATTATGTTGTGGTGACAAACGTGGGGAGTTATCATATGATTTCAGGTACAGCCAGAAACCACTGGGAAGTTTGTGAAAGTTGTCTTTCTTTCTTCAAGCGCTTGGGGCCGTTGATGAACCAATCGACGATGGTGCTTTGGGGGGAAGCATCTTGGTTGTCCCCGTCTTCAGCAGAACTGGGGGTCCCAGGAGAGGGACGGGGTCAGGGGTCTCTTTTGGGAGCAACAAAAGATGTTCAGCACAGAGGGGAGGAAGGTAGGTTGTGCAGTGGTTGATAGTGATTAATGTTTAAATTCCAATCCTGGTGTTTTTTGGTTAATTCGTGACAGAAAGATCCAAACTCTGGTAATTTAATTTATCGATCCATTTCACATACCACATGTATCCTTTGTTCAGGTGTAACTGTGTGCTCTTTTCAGGTATGCGGTCGTCTGCCTTGGACATGGGGCCCCAGTGCTTGCTGGGAGCTGGAGACAGGGCCAGGGGAGGAGATGGGGACAACGTAATGAAACATGTCGCCATGACACTCATCCAGCTGCAGCAGGACATGCAGCGCGTGCTACAGAAGCTGCGTGCCCTGGAAGCACGTGCAGCTTTGCAGGTGAGTGCCGTTGGAAGTAGTGAATGCAGTCCGTTGGAAGCATGAATGTAGTCCGTTGGAAGCATGAATGTAGTCCGTTGGAAGCATGAATGTAGTCTTATGGAAAAATTGCATCTCCCAGATGTGTTAACTAGCATGCTGTTGTTAGTAATATGTTCTGTCATTCAGTTTTGTCTGTTTCACAGTTTTGTTTTATGCAGTTATTCCAGTAATTAAATGATTAAATGTTGTGAAATACTATACCTCTGTGTTGAAAAAAGCCAAGTTCCTTTTGTGTTGAACATGTATTTATGTTTTCTAGACTAAATCATTAGCTCTTCTGCAGCATTACCCGTTAGCATCCACAAGCAAGGTAAAGTGTCATATTTAACATTTTTACAAAGATTATTGCGTGATTTTTAAATTGGGATTAAATCATACTAGCCTTAAAGTCGTTCCCATAATTTAATAAATCATTCCGTCAATTTAAGCCTCTTGGTCACTGCCCTAGGGACTCTTTCATTACTTCACAACTTGTAGTAGCAGGCTACGAACCTCCACGAGTCACGATCGGCTCGGCACCACAACGTTTAGTCATTGATCTGCGCCGTATACTGTGTTTTGCGAGGGACTCGTTCACACACGACCAACGCTGAAACAGCTGGGCAGTGTATTGTGCGGTGTCTGGGGTCTTTTTTCAGCGTTCGTTTTTTTTGCTCGTTGATCATTTGCTATGCCTGTGATTGCTCGTTTTCCTCGGAGGACGGCTTCAGGTTTCTGATGTCACTAATAGAAGTTCAGTGGACTACGTTGAACATTGTGATTAAAGTATAGTCAGTATGACCTGACTAAAGGCCCGTGTTTCTCGGAGGGGCTAAACAGCTGTTGGGTTTTTCCAGAACCCCTCCTGGTGGCCTTTCAGCATTTCCCCAGGCTCTTTGGGTTTGGCCATGGCCTGGCCCTTTGTGGTCCACTGGCTTGTGTACCTCTGCCTCCTGCATAAGAGAAGGTAAGTCTCACTCTGCAGTCGGATGTAGAGTATTTTTGTGTGTCTATGTAACATGCTGAGATTTGTTGTATTTTTCTTACAGAAAATTGAGGTGATGATGATGCCTGATCGGAGCATGCAGCAGCACATGTTGCCACTGCCTCCTACCATGTCACACTGTGGCTCCTCCCCTGCCTCCTACCATGTCACACTGTGGCTCCTCCCCTTGACTGGTTTCATATTACATTGTGGCTCCTCCCTTCAACTGGCAACACATCACACTGTAGCTCCTCCCCTTGACTGGCAACATATTATACGGTGGCTCCTCCCCTGCACTGCCCAAAATGGATTAAGACCATATGGATTGTGTAGATAATGAAAGGTATAGTAGAATAGTATTTGGTTAACTTCTCTGTTTTCATGTTTTCAATTTCTCACAATGTCTGTTTTTAGGGACTTTTATAATTGGAAAAATATATATAATCTCTTATTGAATCTAAGGGTATGTATTAGCATAACCTAGGTAATCTATGCTTAAAATATCTACAATGTTGCAAGAAATGGGTTAATGATGCTATGAAATTAAGACTAGAGCGTTGTTTCTTATCCTGTTCTTAATGCTGATTAGGAATTATCAATGATTATTTCCAAAAAATATATTGTTGCGCTGTTAGAAGAACTAAAAGAAGGACAAATAGTTAGATTCCAAAAATTCAGTAAAAATAAACTAAATAAGTAAACTTAAATATCAAAGTGGTAACTTGTACTGCCCACCTGCGATCTCAGGCATCTGAGTTTGGTGTGGTCAGGTGATTCAGGGTCGGAAACTCCTAGCAACGTGTGCGCCCAGATGAAACGTTATCTTTGTTGAAAATGCAGGAGGTGAAAATATAAATTTGAAATCTACCCATGTGTTACTTTTGGTATTTCATGTTTTCATATTCTCTTGGCCTACTGCTCTGTGAGGCCCACCCGGCGCTCCAACGCCATCCTGTATGTTTTCCAAACTACACAAATTATTCTATAAACTGCATATTGTCTAAACGTGTATTTTCTAAATAAATATTGGTCTATTTAACTTATTACGAGTTTAGCTTATTACTGGCATTCATTATCTGACTGCACCGTTCCAACAGATTAAAATTTCTATATTATAAACATATATAAAACATTTTAAATTAAAAGTTAAAACGAACTCTAAAGTCATTAAAATAAACTCACATAGCCTACAAAAGTCTATATTAAACTGAAACAATAAACGGCGTAACAAACTTCCATCAAGCACATTATTTTTGTATAAAAATATTTAACATTCTACACTTAAATAGAATTAATTCAATAAAATTACTTATTTTTAATACTGTTTTATAGAGGTCAATGCGGCACCATATACACAACACCTGTTAGTTTTAACAATAGCGCCAAAACAAATAAAACCAAATAAAAAAAACTTGCCACATTTATTTTTACCGGCACTATAAACATTAATTGGTTTTATTTGTTTATTTGTTTTCACATTTTGAGTTACTTGATAAGCCAGGTGATAAATCCGAAATGCCCAAGTAAATATCCGTCTGTACGTTAGGATAAACAGTAAAAATAGCCTTTCTGGATTCGGATCGTGTAGACATTAACCCGGTAGTAATCACATGTTACGTGAAACTCCGGTTGACCTATTACAGAAGCCATTTTCAGTTCCATAACAAAAAAGTGTGGAGGTGCTGTGGATTAGAATAATAAAAACTAAACGCACCGTCGAAGGCTTATCGTGCGGGCAAGAATATTTAGCCCGACTGCTATTACGAAATATAGGACATGTTTTCCTTCTCGACTTCAGTCCAACCACAGGTAGGATAACGTATGACTGGTACGGCAACTGAGTGAAACGGGTTACTTGTTCTTGTATTTATAGCTTACCGGAGTTTGCATTTTTGTCAACCGTAAGCTGACAGAAAAACGTATTTAGTAAATAATAACAGCCAACGTACGTATTGCAATAACAGTACGCGTAGAATTAACGAACCCGTATCAACTGGTTTGACCTCTACGTTTCCAAAAATCGCAATAGTGTAGTCACAGGTGTTGCTTCCGCAGTGCAGCAGAAATAGGGCCCGTTATAGAAGTGCGTCAGTCAGTTGTCCAATTTTATTTTATAAGCAGTAACGTTAGATTTCCGGCGTAATGTCATTGAGTTAGACAATTGATCAGTCAGTCAGTCCGCTAGTGAAATATTTGATATTGTGCTTAAAATAGCAAGTTACCACAGTATCCAGAGTTGACATTTACCATGTCTTGATTAATGATGATCGGCGATGAGGTGGATAACGTTAGATATTCGATGTTATGAATATGTTGCGAGATTTTTCTTTTCTTCTAGCTGGCTATTATGTTTTGGTCTAGTTGGCTACCGGATGCCCTTTTGTACTGTAGTGAAGTCGGGTAGCAGGTGATTAAAACGCGGTGACTGGCACTCGTCAACTCCGTTCTCCAGGTCACTCGCGCTCGAAGATATTGGATACATAAATCACTTGCGTATGGGGGATTAAGGAAAATCAATTGGACGAAGGACATTGTATAAAACCCAGATGTGATATTTTTTTTCACCTTTTGTTAGGACACTTGAGAAATGGGAATCGCTAGTTTAATTTGCCCAGTTGAAGTTCTGATGGAGGTAGTTGCTCTGAGCAGTGCGTTTTCTTTGGCTTTTTGTCACTTATGGTGAGCTTACCGGAGGTTTAAAAATCTGCGACCAGGACAACCTGTTTGTTTTTCCTTGGCTTGGATGTCTGCTTTGTCGGTTCCCTACTGGGCAAAAACTGATGACCGTCACAGAGGTCTTACCCCCGTTAGGATATTTGCAGCAACTTAAGACCAAGGCGCCTTAGGATAGGATAGGATAGTGTGCATAGGATAACTGCTGCGTTAGAATGAGCATAATTCCCAGGCTGTCCCTTGTCTTTGAGGGCCCTGTATAATGTTTTGAGAGTGATTATGCTCGGTGTTATTATCCTTGCATGGATGGCGTGAAACCTTCCCTCTGGTCTTTTCTGCTGTAGCTTTTCTCCACCTTATTTATGAATATTTAGGGCAAATCATTTTTCTATTTGTGCCTGAAGTGGTAAAATCCAAACGGGTATAAATTCCTTTGTCTCTGCCAGGTAACTGTCCCGCTGAGCCTGCTCATCAATGCCTTCCATTCCCTGAAGAGCCCCGTAGGTGGCGCCAGTGGCTTCAGCCCGCTGAGAGATGCCGTGACCGACCGCGAATTGCCGAATGTGGAGGTAAGGGACCGACTGTTGCTTTCGGTGTTACTGTAACATCAGTCTGGTGACGTTTATTCCTCCTAGTCGGTACTGTTACCCAGTAGGGTAAACTACTATTCCAATGGATTTTGGTGGTTGGCAGTTGGAGATGGGACAAATCTCGCGTTTTCTCTTGAGACTGAACTAAATGTGCGTCTGCAGTCCTCGTTCAGCCTGAGAGAGCTGGGCATGGCGGGCCTGAGGACGGGGCACCTGGATCAGCTGGTGAGCAGGTTGCTGCCTGGCCTCTGCGACGCCCCCCTGCAGACTGGCTGGAGGGCCTCCCACATCTCCTCTGAATCCTTCTTTCAGAACAAGCATGGTGAGAGAACAGGGGGCCCCCTCTGAGAACAAAGCCGTGTATAAAACAAAAACCTCTGTTAACTGATAATACAGTTTTTCCTCCATGGAAAAGCCAGTGTTGTTGTTTTCCTTTCCTCCTGATTTTAGGGTTCCCCGTTGGTAGGGTGAATGCCGCTGGCTCTGGTGTGTTCTGTGGACTGAGCCAGAGTCCACTTCAGGCGGTCTGCTCAGACCTCCGGCACTGGCCTGGTGAGTCAGGCGGCTCGCAAAGGGCTCGAGTGTCGTTCAGTGTATATTCACCGTTATCTAACTAATGCTTATCCCGTTAAGACCGGTTGGCAAAGTACTGCAGACCAGAACGGAACAGGCCATCTCATGACATGTTATGTTTTAGCGTGGATCCAAAGTAGAGGGTTTAAGACTCTGAAGTCCAAAACCAAACGTCTTCAAGCTTACGAACGCTCAACGGTAACAGAGAGCTTCACTCCGTCTTTCATGAAGGTCAGTCACTCTTCTACAGAAGCCGGGAACGGTTTTTTACGTAGATAAATGTTGTTGTTTTTTTAAATAAATGTAATTCAGTATTTAAAAACATGGTTTTTTAAATTTATTTATTTTTAAGTTTATTGTTCAGACTTAGATTATGATTATGCCTCAATAATTCCAGTGAACTTTGTTCATATTGTTGGACCATTTTCTTCTAAAATAGAATTTACCAATATTCAGGGGAACATTGATGGGTTACTGCAGTTATAAGCCCGTACAGTTTTTGGAGTCTGTATCTGTTAGTTTCGGTTCTCATTCTGATTTGATTTTTCCACAGGGGATCCTCACTCGGGACAAGGGGCAGGAAATCGAAACCTTGGATAAGCTGATGAAAAACAAAAATGTCCCAGAGGGTCAGCACGATGCTTTTAAGACCGGGTTTGCTGAAGGATTTTTGAAAGCTCAAGCGCTAACCCAGCGCACTCAAGGCACGTCCCTGTATTACTTTAAGATATATGTTAGCTGAATCGTCAGCCGAATTGTCAGCAGACCCAATACTGCCTTGTATAGCTTACAGTTTCACCCCATTATTCAGCTTTATAGTTGGATTTTTACAGAACTGAAGTTCTGACATGTTTCCTCTTTCTTTCTTCGTTTTGGTGACAGACTCTCTGAGGAGAACCCGGCTGATTCTGCTGGTTCTGCTGTTGCTGGGCATCTATGGGCTCTCCAGGACCCCCTTTTTATCCGGTAAATGCACCTTCTCTCATGTCAAAGCCACAGTGCATACACCAGTGTTTCCTCTGGCTGCCCGTGGAATAAGGTTTTCTATTTTATAGAGTATTATTCCTAAGTAATTAAAAGAAACCAATACACGGAAAACAACTGTATCCCAATGCCTTGAACTGAGTTATGATTAAAAAAAGATTTTGATTTTTTTACTGGCTCACATTTGAAGAGCTCTTCTGATTTCGTTGGAGTTATTCTTCTCCTGGAAATGCGGTGGTTGGCGGCTGTGTGTGAGTGTGAACTTTGACCTTGCCGTTTGTGACAGTGCGATTCCGAACCACATCAGGATTGGACGCTGGAGTGGATCCCATCCAGATGAAGAACGTCACCTTTGACCACGTGAAGGGGGTGGAGGAGGCCAAGAATGAGCTGCAGGAAGTGGTGGAGTTCCTCAGGAACCCTCAGAAGTTCACCACACTCGGAGGAAAGCTGCCTAAAGGTGCCGATGTTGGCCGTGAAGCTTGGTCTTGTGGCGAATGAAACGGGCTGCCTGGTTTGTAAAATAAAGGCATGAGAACCGCTGGGAACGGTTGCGGCTAACTGGTTGCATGTCTCCCGCCCTCGTGGCTGGTAGGGATCCTGCTTGTGGGCCCCCCTGGGACGGGCAAAACCCTGCTGGCCAGAGCCGTGGCGGGTGAGGCGGACGTGCCCTTTTACTACGCCTCTGGCTCGGAGTTTGACGAGATGTTCGTTGGTGTCGGAGCCAGCCGCATCAGGAATCTCTTCAGTGAGTCTGAAGTCCCTGATGGATTTGATCCCCGGTGGTGTAATTCTGTACCTCGTCTTGCCACTGTTCTGCTTTTCTGAACCCCCGTCCCACGTCTGTTCTGCTTTTCTGAACCCCCGTCCCACGTCTGTTCTGCTTGTCTGAACCCCCGTCCCACGTCTGTTCTGCTTGTCTGAACCCCCATCCCACGTCTGTTCTGCTTGTCTCTCAGGAGAGGCTAAGGCCAATGCTCCATGTGTCATCTTCATCGATGAGCTGGATAGTGTCGGTGGGAAGAGAATAGAGTCTCCAATGCACCCCTACTCCAGACAGACCATAAATCAGTTACTGGCAGAGATGGACGGGTGAGTGTTCATCTGAAGGATGTCTCTGAGAGATCCATGGTGTCACATCGGGTCCTTGTACACATTGACGGTTACAGTTTCATTGACATTGACAGTTCGTTACGTTGACTTTTTGTCTGCAGGTTTAAACCAAACGAAGGGGTTATTGTCATTGGAGCCACTAATTTTCCTGAAGCTCTGGATAAGTATGTTACACGTTTGTTTGATTGATTGATTGATTGTGTGTGTGTGTGTGTGTGTGTGTGTGTGTGTGTGTGTGTGTGTGTGTGTGTCCGTGTCCATTGGCTTGTATGTTACCTTCATAACTTATAAATGGATTCCTGTGAACCTGCTCTTTATAAAGCTGTATGTCTATATTTGTCCCGGACTATTTACTCAGTGCTCTGGTGCGGCCCGGGAGGTTTGATATGAAAGTCACCGTGCCGAGTCCAGATGTGAAGGGACGCACTGAGATCATTAAATGGTACCTCAAGAAAATTAAAGTGGATCCTGGTATGTAACCCCTCCCCCTTCTCTTGTCAACAGCCTGTTTGTACTTAGTTCAGAGTGTGCAATAACTATCGTCTCTTTCTCTGCGTTGGGCAGCTATTGACGCAGAAATCATCGCCAGGGGAACAGTGGGCTTTTCTGGGGCAGAGCTGGAGAATCTTGTCAATCAGGCCGCTCTGAAGGCTGCAGTGGATGGCAAAGACATGGTCTCTATGAAGGAGCTGGAGTTCGCCAAGGACAAGATCCTAATGGGTGAGGATCTTCTGTAGAGAAAAGATCTACATGGGTGAGGGGGCCGTAGGGGTGATGTCTACATGGATGAGGGCTGTTGAGAACCTCTCTCAACTGTTCAACACTAGTGGTTGATTGAATTGCAATCATTTGGCTTAAAAACTGATCTTAAGATTACCGAAAATGAGTCTTTCATCCACAGGCCCAGAACGTAGGAGTGTGGAGATAGACCTGAAGAACAAAACTATTACAGCGTACCACGAATCCGGCCATGCTATCGTTGCGTATTACACCAAAGACGCTATGCCCATCAATAAAGCCACCATCATGCCCAGAGGACCAACGCTAGGCCACGTAAGTAACTGGCACTGCGTGTTTGTATATTTGTGTTGTCTACGATCCCTTGAGCCTTGTGAACATTCTGACGGGATCTCCGTGCAGAACCCTTGGTAACCATTAACTTGCAGGGTATCCCTAATGAAGACAGGAGACTCTGCCGTCTAAGGGAATGCTAAACTTTAATCCCTCAGGGCACGTTGCACACTGTTCTTGTACTTAATCCCTCAGGGCACGTTGCACACTGTTCTTGTACTTA
>JAOYSI010006074.1:0-13104 GCA_025775065.1 Hiodon alosoides | reverse complement strand
CCCCCCCCCCCCCCCCCCCCCCCCCCCCCCCCCCCCCCCCCCCCCCCCCCCCCCCCCCCCCCCCCCCCCCCAACCTCAACGGGCACTTTGATAAAATATTAAATGCTAAAAATGTATTTACCCTATTCAGAGTTTTTATTTATTTATTTAATTATTTTTTAAGTTTTCATTGTATTCTGATTTTTGTTTTTTGTGGTCGTTTTGGCGAACGGAACTGAGAGCATGTCGCATTTGGGGATCCTTCAGAAACACCCCAAAAGAGACCACAGAGAGACCTAGCTGGAAAACAGAGACAGCGACCAAGTTTCGCCAGCCGGGGAAACACGGTGAGGGGCTACAAGTACAAGAGAGAGAGTACAAGCTCTTCGCGTGAACTTGGTGCGGCATGTGATCAACACCGGTGATGGGCACCGGAACACCTTGGCGCCTTCCTCTTCCTTAGTTTGGAGACACGGAAGAAAAGATTTGCTAAATGGATGCCACTGGTTTCATGAACCACCCTGGCAGCCAGTGAGCTGTACTGGTCCTGCAGATGGGTCCGTGCGTTTTTGCATGGGTTACCTATGGCTGAACATTGTCACTAGAAAGGTCTCTTATCCGCTTCCCCGGACTGATGAAGCCCTTTACTGCATCGCCGGCTCACGCTACTTCAGCTCTCTATACCTACACAGTGGGTATTGGGAGGTAGGGCTGGTGGTGGCTGCCAAACAGTGGAGGCTCAATTGGGTGCAGGCTCTGGCACTGTTCGGGTCTTTCCTTTGTTCTATGTAATTCTCTGTCCTCCTTTGAGAGATTAATGGACTGGGTCCCCGCCGAGGTTCCACACACCACTTGTGTTGTTTATTAAGTCGATTTGCTGGTGCACGCCACCACTTTAGACGACACTTTAAATAGCCTGCATTGTGTGTTCCTTCTTATTAAAGCGGCAGGTCACTCCTTACACCCTTGGAAGCGCAACATGCTATAGAGGAAAACGCGGTTCTAGTTCCTGGGCCGCATAATGGAGCTGTGGGCAGTTACTGACCCAGCAAAGGTAAAGGCAGTGCACAGGTGCCTTACACCACAGTCCATGAAGTTTTATGGGACTCGCCTTCTTCTACAGGTGTGTGTAAAGGGCTTTGTGACCATCACAAGGCCCCTGCGCTGCTTGAAAGAGAAGGGGTGTCAGTTCTAATAGAGCTCAGAGTGCCAGGGCGCCTTTGATCCATCGTCACAATCCCAATATCTTCATTTCCAGAACCGGCGAGGCCCTTTATAGTACATACAGACTAGTAACTGAGGGGTTGGTGCCATGTTGTCGCAGGGGGAAAGAGTGGTGGTATATTATAGCCAGGCTCTGACTCGCACTTTAGAACTTATTTATATGGGTGCCCCTTCGGGCAGCACACTGACTACATCTCTCTACACTGGCTGTTGAGTCTTACAGACCTAGAGTGCCTGGTAGTGCGGTGAGTCAAGGCTTTACAAAGCTTAGATTTCACCATCAAACTCCGGGCATGTCAGACGCATAGCAACGCGAACACGTTGTCACGTCACACCTGCGACCAGGAGGTGTCTCCGCATGCGCCTGTCTAGAGGAGAGAAATGCCGCGAGGTCATGAAGATTGCACTAACACACCAGGACAACGTGCCTGCTGGACGACAGGTTAGTAGGGCAGATAGTGATGCCTCTACTGCCTGGACAGCAGCACAGCTATAGGCAGCTCAGGGGGGCAACTGAGTTGTTTCTGGTACTGTACTGGATGGCGGGGGACAAAGAGCAATCTGGGAAGAGCAGCGTGGAGCCCTTATTGTGCAGTGAATTCATGATAGCTACAATGGGAGTAATTACTAGTGAAACTAAAGAATTAATTGTTAAAATGGCTTGCCTTATTATTAACTATTATATTTCCACTACAGGAAATTACCTTAGAAAATGTTAAAGTTCAGTAGTTTCATTCTTGATATCAGCAATTAAATAATATAATTATGATTTGTTACAATTACATTATCATATTTTTTTTTTATATGACCAGTTGTTATAGGAACTTTTACAAGTAAAACTGAGGGGTTAAATGTTAAAATGGCTTGCCGTACTTCCTGTCCTATTTGCGATATCTCAAAATGACTTCCTGTAAAAATGCTGTATGTTTTGAAAGAACTTTTTGAATTTCAAGATATCTCAAATTGGACAGGAAGTCAATTTGAGATATCTGCAACTCAATTTAAGATACCTCAAATGCATTTCAAGATGTCTCTAAATAACAATTGGCTTGGAAGGTTCAGTGCTGATTGTAGGAGAGTCACATCTCTCTGTAATGCATTACCAGCCTACAGGTGTCCGGGTAGTTAACAGTAGATGCAAGTTAGCAATGAGCTGAGAGACACCCTGCCAATTCCCACCCACTTGGCCAGGGCAGCACTCTAACATTTGTGCGCCGTCCACCCACCCACAATTAGCAAATGACATGATCTGGATTTGAACCTGTGCACCTAAGGATTTCTTTGACCCTAGTGTATCTCTCACCTTGTATCGCTGGAATGGCCATGGACATGCCCTTAGCAAGACAGCTCTCCTGCATATAAATACATTTAAGTTAAGCGTAGGTGTTTGTTTCTCGGATTTTTAGATCATGCATGAAATATTCAATGCATCCATCACCCTTTCTCTTGTGAGAAAATCCTGTATCTTTGAATCCTTTTTCCATTTCAGTGTCAAATGACCACGGCAAACGGTTGTGTACTTTGAATCACGAGCGTATGCTGGTTGTTGTGTGTCACACAGGGACGGAGCATTTGGGCTCTTTACAAAAACCCATGCAACACTTTCTAGGGTATGATCACTTTACACCCAACCTGTCAGAGCTAAGAAAACGACTGATGTCAGAGAGGCTTTGCAGCAGGGTGTCGGAGGGTGTCGCTTCCTGCCCCCCTGTAGTCATGAATGCCTTAGAACAAGTGTGTCTTAGACCTCAGTGTCTCAGAGTCTCAGTGTCTCAGAGCACAGACAACATTCCCCAGTTTTTCTGTAGAAAACAACAACTTTCTTCATTGTCTTAGTGTTTCAGATCTGAGACAACAGTCCCCAGTGTTTCTGTAAAAAAAAAAAAACAACTAACCTCAGTGTCTCAGAACAGAGACAACAGTCCCAAATGATCTGGTACAACACAACAACCCTCCGCAGTGTTTCAGCGCCTCAGAGCAGACAACAGTCCCCACTGTTTCTGCACAAAACAACAACTCTCCTCGGTGTCTCAGAACAGATATAACAGTCCCCAGTGTTTCTGTACAAAACAACAACTCTCTTCAGTGTATCAGTTTCTCAGTGTCTCAGAGCAGAGACAACGGTCTCCAGTGTTTCTCCAGTGTAGTGGACTCAGCATATACAGCACATACTTAAACACCAAGCATGCAAATCATGCGTTTTTTATAATACAGTGTACTGCTTTCTTTATCCACTGCTACACCACTGCTCTGCCAGCCACAGAATGAGCTAGAGAAGGAGATACGGTTGTTCTGAACATCCCCTGTGAGGCTGTGGTGAACACACTTCCTCTCACATTCTCAGGTCTGAACACACGTGCAGAAGCAAGCCCAAACAAAATGTAAATATCAGAAAATGTCCACACAATAACCAGTCGCATGTACACAGACAAGTACATGTATGCTTGAACACAGCCTAGGTATGTGCCGCTCTTGTGTCTGCAAGACAATGCTGTATAAACATCTCTTTTGGAGGACAAGATTCGGGTTTAATATTTTCGTGAATATAGGCTAACAAATAATCTTCTTTTTACATATTCAGTTCACAATTTACCACAGAGTTACCACTCTGGTATTATGGCTTTTGATAAGGATAAGACCTTTTTCTCCCTGGCCCCAGGTAAGCAGATGAACATGCTAGTCTTGTGCGAAATCTGAATACATTTGTGTGATGTGCTCTTCTGGATGTGACCTCTGAAGGTCATGAGGGGCCTGAAACCCCTTGCCACCCCATTGCATTTCAGCCGGAAAGGGTTACTAGGCATTTGCCATCTGTAGAGTTTGGTCATGTTACAAACTGCTTGATACCAAACAGGGACAATCCTCACAATGTATGCATCAACTTTCACTGAGGTATCTTTGCTGTAATAGGATCTTGACTTCTCACCACCAGGTGGGAGTCTTGAGACAAAACCTTTCTAGCCTTACATAATTAAAAAAAAAAATATATAAATATTATATATATATATATGTGTGTGTGTGTGTATATATATATGATAAATGATCAATTTGGATTTATACAAAGGTCAAGTAGAAGACCACAAAATAATAAAAATTATGCCCTTCCCTTTGCCTAGGCAATTATTGTGAAGGTGTGAGTAGCACACCAACAGGAGGGCAGAGGGCTGTGTATGTGTGAGTAGCCTCACCAACAGGAGGGCAGAGGGCTATGTGTGTGTGTGTGGCCTCACCACCAGGAGGGCAGAGGGCTGTGTGTGTGTGTGTGGCCTCACCACCAGGAGGGCAGAGGGCTGTGTGTGTGAGTAGCCTCACTACCAGGAGGGCAGAGGGCTGTGTGTGTGGCCTTACCAACCGGACGGCAGGGGGCTGTGGTGGTGGCTATATAAAATGGCTCTCAGGTGAAAATGTATGCAGAACACATCAATATTTTTAGAGCTGGTATTTCTGCCTTCTGCCGAGAAATATCTATTCTTTATCCCCTAAATTTCACAAAGTGTGAAAGTAAAGAGCACAATGCGATGTGGTTGAAAATTGTCTGTGCTATTTCCCACCCACACAATCACCTGGCAGCCATATATAATCAATATGACCCAGTCAGGTGCTAAAACAGATACAGGGATGAAATTCATTGAACCCAAAACATGATAAAGGCCTCATATACGTAATTAACTGGTAGGTTTAATAGCACAAAGTTCACCTTAGGGATCGCGCAAAAAGACGGAGGATAAATATTAGTAAAAATCCTATTTTTGCAAAGGTTAAACAAAGAAGAAAAGAACACTGCTTTATTAAGCGACCAGATTAATTTTCTCTCTGTGCAGGCTGGAGCAGGCAGAGCTGTTGTCATGGAAGTGGACCTGCGTCCTAGCACAGACGCCATGACAGGAGCGAGAGTCTGATTGCCTCTCGGGGGGTGTGAAAATTTCATCCTGCGAGTGAGTTGCCTTGGAGAAAAGAAGTCATTAAAACAGATGAGATGCAATGCTAATGGCCCAGGAAGCGCTTTTTTTCTGTGCGTTTGAACTGGCTATCAGCCCACTCTTTCCTCGACAATTAAACATATATTCACAAGATTAATTTCATTTCTGAGACTGGCTGATCGGTCTTTAATTGATGCACAGAATGCCTGGGTTTTGTCAAACCCCCTTCTCTCTCCCTCCCTTTTTCTCTTGCCAAAGTCGCAGACATCGACTATATATAGCTCCCGTCCTTCCTCCTTCTTCACCAGATTTACATAACAAAAAATAATGTTGCTAATCAGGTTTTATCAAATTAGATCAGCTGTCCTGCTTGCTGTGTTGTATTTAAACGATTCTCCACTTGAATTTGAGAAAAAAAAAAACCTCAAACATAATTACATGCCATGAATACGGATTCCAGGAAGGACAGGCCAGGGCCTCATTTAGTTACCCTTCCTGTTGATCTGCGACAGCCCTCTGCTACCATCACATCAGAAAGAATTTTCACACTGCTTTTCTCTTTTTCTCCGGCTCTCGTCGTCGCCGCCGCCGCCACCCTCACCCCCACCCCCTGTCTCGTGCGTCTCGGATCACAAGTGAGCCCGCACGCCTGACGGGGCCCTGTGGAAGCGCCCGGCGGAAGCTAAGCTACTGAGGGAGTTCCAATTAACAGGATTGGACACATCTGCCTCATTAATCTTGTGTCCTCCAGGTAAGGGCTTAGTGACCAAGTCTCTCATCAGGGAGCAACTAGCCCCTCCTAAATCCATCCAAGATCTATAAGTCCAGTCTTATAATGAACCAAACAGCAGTCAACGCCATTAAATGATCTCATGCTGATATAGTGAGCCTGGTTGCCCAGCATCATTGGAGGCTGTCACTGAATCTAGATTGTAACTTGTACAAATGGCTGGCATTCTCTTTGCCTGAGATACTCATAACAATGCAGAAACGCACACACTAGCTGCCAACCGCTTCCAATTGCATAGCCTGTATGCTCGCAGTTCATGTCAAATACATTATAAACACTTATGTTGCAACTGGGTCCATATGCGCAGACTATATGTCAGCTCGATCCATATGGACATAGTTCATCACAGCTTTGTATTTGCCAGATCCAAAAGCAGACAATCAGTGTCTGTTTTTTCATTTCTCTCAGCCTGGTGCCATGTTGCGGCTGCGTCTCATCACTGGAGTGTATAACAGCTGAGAGATCCGTCTTGGGCAGATGCCGTGAGTTGTGCCAAGTGTGCATGAAAGGCAGTTTATTTTAAATGTTAAACATCAAGCAGCGTATCACATTGCTACAGCCATAGCCAGCAGTAAGCTTGAGAGCCATGAGCCAGTGATACACAGGGTGAGGGTGGGGAAATTTCCCCGGGATTGATTTACAAAGCAGACCTAAGCCCCATCCCTAAGGGCACAATGGCTACCAGGAGTCAATACACAATTAGATTCCACTTGTTTGTGAGAAGGTCTTGGAAGGGCCTCTATAGGATTTGGTCCTGACTGCCTGATGGCTATTGATTCAGGCCAGTGCAATTGGATCCTGGGGCACCCAAGGGGGGTGTGAGTCAAAACTCTCCAGAAACTGGCAACACCTCTGCCTCAAGGATGCGGCAGCATTTCAGCCATTCTTTCTAGGTTCAAGCTGAGGAATGACAATGGCGGGAGGTTCTGCGGAGGGCAGTACATGGAAAATGTGAATACTTGTGCAGTATATTGGTCAAGTTGGCAGGCTTGCGTACAAAAGGTTGCTAGGTCCAAGTTCCAGCCCTGGTGTCATACCACTGAGCACGGAAATTGTTTTTTACAAGGCCTGCACCGGGAAATGAGAGCCATTTTTGGTTTGTTGACGAGGACTGTGAATAAAGTGCAGGCCAGTACCTCCAACGCTGATGAAGCTCACCTGCCCCTGAGTTCTGGGCATGGCTTGTGTTCGCTGCGTACGGCTGCTCTGAGCTTCTCATCACCACAGTACACCAACATGCAGACACGGAGCTCTAATAATAGCCCAGCCTTGCAGTATCCTGCTGGAAACATCAGCACCACAGATCACAGCTGCTGTACTGTTCCTCCACGGTTTTATCCATTTTTATGCTTTTGCACTTTAATAACCTTTAGCTGGCTTGGCATAATGAGCTATAACATTGTTTGTCTGATCTGATAATAATATGGAGAGAGCTAAATGATAATGGAGGGCAAAGCCATTAATTACATATTCTAAACATGGACCTTACATTTTGAATGGACTACTCTCAACAATGGGTTCAATGGCATTATGGAGCTGTTCAGAGAACACTTGTTGTGCGTCCAGATAGTCATTGTCGCATGGTGATAAGAGAATGACTAATGAGCTGGACTTTACCATCACTGGCAGGGTTGTTCTCCAGGCATGGGGTATCCATCTTCCCAGAAGAGTACGCTGCATGGGCAGAACCGTCCAGGTGGCTTCACGCTTTTCCTGTTGGTAAACAGGCCACCAGATGCTCAAGAGAATTTCATAATAATAATAATGATAATAACAATAATAATAATTCATCGTTGTAGCACACGAGGGCGTGCTCAATCCGAAGGCAGTCAGAGCAAAAGACATTTAGGGAGGGTCTACGTTCTTTAATGGCCATTATGCAACAGACTCAAATAATTCAGTAGAAAACTATCAAAATATACACATACACTACAAAGTAAATGACTAGAGAAAAACCTCCCTTTTCAGGGGAAACATAAACAGTGCTAACCAATTAACCATTAACCACTAGCCCAAACCTTGTTGCCTCAATCTTTTTCTGTCTCAGCTTTGCTGGCTCTTTAAAGGGCCTGGAATTGTTGGCCCCTGAGTGTGATTACCAAAAACTAGGCCCCCGCTCTTTCTCTGACTGTTTCTGTCAAAACCGAGATGCTTCATCAGCATGACAAGAATAACATTTTGTTAAACAGCAAACAGATGATTTAACAGATGAAACAGCAATTTAAGAACGATAAGTGGCAACATAGAGACAAAAAAATCAAATAATTATACAAAAAAAAATTAAATATTGGAATAGCTTTCAATCTAAGAAACAGTGAAAGGATTGCTCATTCAGTTAAGGTGCTTAATGAGCGCAGGTTTGACTCCAGAACTTGTGATTTGCCGATTGTGATTGGGAGAGCCCAGCAATGGCGAAAAACTGGCAGTGTCATCCAGGTCAGTTAGCTAGTATCTTCCGCTGGATTCATTACTGCAGGCTGCCACCAGAGAGAGGGAGGAGGGACATGCCTCTTCTCCAATAGGTGCTAAACATCTCGTGCAGGCAGTGTGGCCTGTAGTGTTTCAAACTATGGGTGGTCCAAAGAACTCTGCATCAGAGGAGACCAGTTGTATGCTCCTAACCTTGTGTGGCGGCAGGATTGACAGCAACTAGCCAAGTGGCATTAGCATATTTTGTGAAATTGAAATGGTCGTTTCCCTGTATTTTTGTTTTTACATTCTATGATAAAAAAATATACATGGTTATCTTAACCTCTGGAAAACTGCAGTGTGTGCACAGCCAGTCCTTTCCTGTCAGCTTGTCTTGCTCGACACTGACCGAGTCTACACTCTGCATAGTATTCCTTTGTTTAGTGTAGTTCACTGCTTGTCTCAGTATAATGTATTTTTAGGGCCTAGTAGCACTGAAGATTGTTTTGTGCTTCTGGGTGTGTGTCCAAATAGGTGATGTAATTTTGTCTGCCTTGTGTTATAAATTTGTTGGACTGATTGTTTGTGTTTGTGCGGTGCTGTCCCGTGGCTGGAGTTACGGAGAATAAGTGCAGTAAGCTTCAGGACCAGCTGGTTTGTTTGAAACTTTTCTGGAGTCACCTCTTGGTATTTCAGGACCAAATGGTGTCCTTTACGTTGCATATGAAGATCATCAGGATAGTAATAATTACAGTAACAGCATTGTGATTAAGAAAACATTGCAGCACATGGCCAGAATTGCATAGAGGCAATCCCTAGGTAACCATAATAATAATAATAATTAATAATAATAATAATAATAATAATGATACACTTTTATTTCATATCCCTACAGAAGTAAAATTTGGTGGGTATAGAATTCATTTTGTGCACTTAATAACTGAAACCAATAGAATAAGATGTATCATAGAATAAGGACATTTTTTACTTAATCCTCCATAAATCATTTGGTGTGATCATCATTTAGATGTTTCTTCTATTTGCCCGTAGTCTCGTTCTCTATATAAATACAGACCTGCGTGCACACACACACACACCTAAAAAACTGTTTTATTTTACTGTTGGTGATCCCTTTATTCCTCCACCTACTGTCAGATATATAGCAGAAAATACTCATCATCATGTCTATACCTCTAATCTATCAACCTACTGACCTACATATATGCTCAGCATTTAAGCTACATAGCAATAAAACAGGTGGATAAAAAACAGCAACACAGAGTCAAGACAATTGGTTTGTGAAGGCAAAGTATATGTTTCTTAAGTCTGTAAAGACAGTTCAGCTGCAACTATAAGGCTCATGCTCATGCTGTTAACTTGTAAGACTGCTGGTATTGTGATCTGAAGTTGTAAACAGTGAACTGTAATGTATTCACGGGCAAAGCCAAGGGCTGTTTGCATTATTGTCAGAATTCACTAATCAAATGTTAAAACCTGCAAATGAATGATAGGTCTGTGGGTGGCAAACAGAGCCACCAAACCCTGGGGGATAAGGGGCAGAGGGGCAGCAATTTATGGGAAGTGTGATTGTCACCAGACTGGACTGGGAATCAAAACATTGGTATCGTCAACAGCTTGTGGCAGGGAGCTTAGCAAAAAATGTACTGTTGGTGGGTTGCCGCGCAACTTAAAACGACCTAAAATGCCTGGAATACACATTTCTGCACTTCTTTTAAGGCATCCAAAGAAAGCACCAATATTCCAATCCCAGGTAAACTGGTAGGTGTGTACTTCAGGACAACAACGCTCCAGTCAGTGTAACATTTTTATTTTCACTGTGTGATTAAGGGACCATGAAGGTGAAAGTTGCTCCAGATCGTCAAATACCAATCCCTGTAAGGGATTTGTCTTACTGTCTGTAGAAGCACCTTAAACAATTGTGTTTGCATAGTCTAACCAGTGTGAGCTGGACAACTTCCTTGTTCAAGAATGTGATGTTATTTAGGGTGTTGGACCAGACACCAGTCATGTTGTTTCTGTGTAATCTTGTGCTATGTACTAAGTAAAATGTTGTCCTTTCCATTTGTTTTTGGCCTCTACATGCATGCATGTGTTTGCTGAATTGTGCAATTCCGCACAATTCCATAAAATAGCTCCTTATTATCCCATACAGCTTGCTCTATGGGGATATGTGGGTCAGGTGTGTAACCATGGAGATGAGTTAGCTAGGGGAAGGCTCTGGCAAGAGCTCATACTGCCTCCTTACTTCAGAACAAAACAGTGGTGCTCGAGCCAATACCGCCTATTGCTCTCGCGCAGTGTTGTTTTCTGTGGCGGATACAGACCGGCAAGACCAATTCGTAAAATAAGGTCCACGTTACGACAAACCAAAAAAATGACATTTTCAAAGATAACACAAAATCTAACAATTATTTGACAACTTCGATTTATTTTACACCAACGCCCGCTGATTGCTTCTAACGGTAAGTATATTGTATTTATTTATAACGTTGATTTTACGTTATTGATAACAATGCCTAGCAACAACAACAATAGTAATAAAATACAATTTTATTTTTTTCTCATTAATACATAAATTACATTTTCTTGGTGTAGAATTACTTAAACCAACAGATTAAGGTGTCTCATAAATGAAGGAAAGATATCGCTTAATCTGCCATACATCGTTTAGTGTGACCGGGATGTCTTTCTTCTGATTGACGGTAATCTCGTTCTCTAAATATAGACAGACTTGCACGCGCATAACTAATAACTACGTCTGTCTTACTGTTTGTCTTCGCGTTTACAATGCAATTCGTTGGCACAATAGTCTGGTATACTTTTATAGTATAGCTAGCTAGGCATTGGAAATAATTTGTATTCTAGTCCGTTTGAGAGCTGTTGCTGTGCGTGTCGAGGAAGCGCACTAATGTTTGATTTTCTTGCTTTACTTTATCCCTCCACCTTCAGTTGGATATACGCTTGCGGAACAACTTGGGTATATATTATATATTATATATAACCGGTTGTCATAAATACATATCTTAATTTTCTTTATTAATCAATAAAGAAATATAGTCTACTTAATTGTAGACTATCGAACATTTAAAAACAATTAAAATTATTGGTGTTTTTTGTTTAGTGTGCCAAGGAAATAATTTTGTTTTACATAATATTGTTGACATTCATCACGGAAATGTTCAGATCCTGTTCAGAATTTCGAAAATTATAATTCTGTTGATTTCTGAAAACTTCCGATAATTTCAGTGGCGGTTACGCTGCGGGTTATTTAGAGCAGCGTTTAACGATAACCGTCTTTGGCTCTGCAAACGCATTTGGTATCGAAAAGATCTGATTTGAAACCCGTATATTCTGTAACTTAAAACTTAATGTGTTGTTTGTGGATGAAACATAACAAATGAATGTAACCTAACGTTAATAAAACAATACATTCTGAAAAGAACGGGCTCTTCGCAGACAGAATTTCCAGTATCACCTATCACGTGCTAACTGGATGACAAGATAGCAAGACTGTAGGTGCATGATTGGAAGAAAGGGTAATTGCAGTTTGGGAGAATTATATACACTGTAGCTTTTTAAATAATACTGTTTTTATTTGTATCTGGACGTGCGTCTGAAATGACAAAACATGTAATCTGAAATTTAGCCACTCGACTGGCAACTTTTGCCCACAATCTCAGTCAATGCAAACCTTGCATCTAACTGTAACGGATTTTCCTTTTTTAAGAATTTAAATACAGGAATACAATAATAGGTTGAGATTTTAATGTCCATGGCTAAATTGTTTTACTTTTACCACGCAGCTAAAAAGCGCATCTTCCTGCACAGTGGCTAACCTGCATACTGAAACTGACAGACGGCGCATTATAACTGAGTCATGCTTATGACTCAAAATAAATGATCTTGTTAAATCGGCTGGAAGTTAACATATGGTCCTTCTCTTCATTCATTGACAACCACTTGACAGGACTTACTGAATTCAGGTCTCTGAATGTCTTATTTTAAATGATCATCCTGAACTGTAAAAGTCTTCTTCACAATGCTTCGAATGTGGCTCTAACAAGTTGATGTCAATGTTTAATAGGATATTGAGTACACACACAAAGGATAATTGAAACAGGGAATGTCCTATCAGAAAGTTAGTGGAGTAGATGTAGCAAACCTGAACTGCAAAGTCACTGGTTAGAACACAAAATCTGCTGGTGAACAACTCATAGTAATGCCAGTCACGCTCTTCAAGGTGAGCCTACGGCTTGGGCAGAATTAATTTTATTGTGATGCATTGAAAGATAGGGCCAGCTTTCCTGGTCATTCAGTAAGTATGCATATTTTCATATGCAAACGGACGCGCACTTAAAACATACGGTTCTCACATCAGGCCTTGAAAAGGGCAGAACTGGAGATGAACTACACAAACTAACTGTGTTATCTCACTTGCATTGGCGCGGACATTCATTAACACCTCGCCACATCATGCTGCCCTAGTCACAGGTGATGGATCTAGACTCAACACTTCACATCCTGTAGATGTCGCATTTCTTTTGATTAGTCAAACTCAAGCCTAGACCTTGGTTTTTCAGTACTTCTGTAGGGCTGCTAAATCACTAGGTCTGCCAAGCTTTAATCCTGTTGCTGATTTAAACATACACTGTTATCGCAATATAATGTTTCAGCTTTGTGGCATCATGGTTTAAGCTTGATTTGGAGTCTTTAGACAGAGCAAATATGGTTCTGTTACATTTTACAAGAACAATATGTTTA
>JAOYSI010006072.1:0-13105 GCA_025775065.1 Hiodon alosoides | reverse complement strand
CCCCCCCTCATCTATTCTCTTTTACTGGGGGGGAATATTTATCTGCTCTGTGTGTGTTTGTGTGTGGGGTTTTTTGGGCTTTTATTCTTAAAATGCCCCCCCCCCCCCGTCTCTCTCTCTCTCTCTCTCTCTCTCTCTCTCTCTCTCTCTCACTTAGGCCAGCCCTCTGAGGTGCTACAGGAGGCCAATGTGCCAATCATCAGCGACGCTGTCTGCAACGCCCCTGATTACTATGACAACCAGATAACCACTAGCATGTTCTGTGCTGGATTTGAAAAGGGAGGCATTGATGCCTGCCAGGTAACTTTCCCTTCTAACACTGCCAAATTCTTGGCTTTACTTAATCTTAAAATAGGTTAAAAAGCATGCTAACCGGGATTAATGGCCGGGCATATCAGAATGCATTCATTAGCATCACGTTGTAAACCCATTGCACATCCCTGTAGATAAACATGTCAAACGAGTGCCGTTGTATCATCTTGTGCCTCCCTCCCTGCCGCTCCTGCTGTACCACCCCTGCCTGCCGGCACGCGCAGGGGGACAGCGGCGGCCCATTCGTCTCTGAGGACACCCTCTCCAAGGCCAGCCGCTACCGCCTCCTAGGGGTGGTGAGTTGGGGCACGGGCTGCGCCATGGCCAAGAAGCCTGGGGTGTACACCAAGGTGTCCCGCTTCCTGCCCTGGATCTCTACCGCAATGAGGGTGAGAAGCCAGTACTGCGGCCTTAACAGAGAACTTCAGCCTTCAAATAGATTACTGTAGCCACTATGGCGACGAGTACTGCAGCCTTCACAGAGTACTGCAGCCACTATGGCGACTAGTACTGCAGCCTTCACAGGGTACTGCAGCCACTTTGGCGACTAGTACTGCAGCCTTCACAGAGTACTGCAGCCACTATGGCGACTAGTACTGCAGCCTTCACAGAGTACTGCAGCCACTATGGCGACGAGTACTGCAGCCTTCACAGAGTACTGCAGCCTCTATGGCGACTAGTACTGCAGCCTTCACAGAGTACTGCAGCCACTATGGCGACTAATACTGCAGCCTTCACAGAGTACTGCAGCCACTATGGCGACTAGTACACAGAGTACTACAGCCACTATGGCGACTAGTACTGCAGCCTACATAGAGTACTGCAGTCACTATGGCAACTAGTACTGCAGCCACTATGGCGACGAGTTCTACAGCCACTATGGCTAGTACTGCGGCCTACACAGAGTACTACAGCCAGTAGACCAAATACTGCGGGGAAAACAGAGTACTACAACCACTGCAGTCCACTTGCCACCCATAAAAACATTAGGGTTGCTTTCCTGAATTGGTGTGGATGGAGTGGATGGATGTTCATCTGTACTTCGTATTTTACACATTCAAAAACTTTTACACCTTCTAGGATGACTTTCTAAATAATTGTTTTTATAGATTGTTTGGTCTCCTGTTATCTTTTGATAATGCCAACCCTCTTTTATTGTCTCTACAGACCTATGAAAATGTTCCAGGTGTGCACAAAATGGCACGCACATGAAGGCCCACCTGACTTCCCCAGGATGAACGATTTCAGCGATGAACGATTTCCCTCTGAGATGATCTAGTCGTTCCGGAAATTCCGCTGTTCTTTTCTGCCCCCAGCTGTCATCCTTCTCCCTGGAACGCCATTAGCTCCAGCTATCGCATACATCTTGGTCAGCCTCGGAGCGCACACACACACACACTTTACCTAGACCGGAAGGTTCGGTAATAACTGTTAATCGGGCGGCCACAGCAGTAAGATGGCCTTCCTGCCTTAATGATGCATTTTCTATACATTTTTCTCTTATAGATGATGTTAATATGGAGTCCTGGAAAATTTCACGTGGTATTTTGCTGGTGGTCTTTTAACAAAGACCCACAGAAATACGATCCATTTCAAGTTCAGGCACAAGATGTGTTAAAATTTTCACAAACAAGATGTCTCATAAAACAAAAATATAGCTGATTTCTATGGTGCCTTTAGAGTTTAAACACTGTGCAGTCTAGAAAACCAGACCTGGATTGTAATGTTTTTTGTATTATCACCATATCATAGGCTCAAAGCAAGATATTTGTGTGCAGTTAATATTGGAAAATAATTTGATATAAGAAATATTTAAAAGACAAAAGACTGATAAGATGCAGATATCATTATATGTTGTGACGTTATGCCTAGGCTTGGAAAAAAATTCTAAGATTTATTTTTATAAATACACCTTATGCTGAAATACCTTGGCCAAAATAAATTGATCTTTGAGTCAAAACCAATGAGCCCACTCCCGGTCTTATGGCTCAAACTGTTTTGGTGGGGGTTAAATACTTGATTATGCAATAATAATAATAAAGCGTTACGCAGCTGAAAAGTTACACAATGTTCTAATGAACAAACTAATGAAAACAGACTGAATGCAGACCTCTACCGTCTCCTTAGTGAAAGCAGAATTTGAGTGTTAGCTAAAGATTTAAAGCAGGTTAGGCAAGTAGAAATGCCCCATATGCAGAGACATTTAATGTTGTATTAGTTTTCACCAATTTCAACAAGAAAGGTCGCAGTGATATATTGCTAACACACACAGATATGACCTTCTCCTTGTGCCTTTTTTTACCGAAGCTTTGTTACATTGAACTTTGTGTGAACTTTATATCAGTGGTTCCTAATTCTGGTTTTGGATCTATCTTTAAACAGCCATCAACTTCAATACGTTGGGACAAGACTAGATTAGTTCCATCTGGCCATTAATTAGCTGATTAAAGTGCCTAATTACATAGAATGAAAACCTGCACAGAGAGGGGTTCTGCAGCACAGGAATTGGGAACCCATAAAGTAGCGGGTATGTTTGTAAACAGAAATGAAACTAAATGCGGACGTGGTGTCCTGATATCACATTGTTACCACAAAGTTTGTCAGAAGATTCCAAATTTTTATAATTTTTAAACATTTTAATATTTAAAATGCTAATATCCATGGCATTTTAGTTTTCCCAAACTCTTATTCACGGCTAGTAAGTAGTCAAAAGACCCTTTTTAACTCTGTAAAATGAAGGCCTGTTGGTAGCTATTCCAATCCTTGGTAGACTCTATGCTATTATTTGTACAGTTGTCAATTCAAAAAGTAATTTTGGTAAGGATCCGGTTTTCATCAAATGGAATCCTGCTTCCTACATGTATATCAATATGACAGATATATATGACATTGTATCTTAGGCTTCAGTCAAATATGTAATATATTCCCCACATATTGTAAAATGTTTCAAAACAACCATCGATATTCAATCAGAACCTTAAAGACATCCTTTCTTCTTTGGTCATTTGGCTAAATTTGTTTAGTGGTAGAAAAGGAGCATTTAACTAATACTAAATCATTTGAAAATCTTATTGCATATTTACTACAGGATGAATGCTCATGTTATAAATGTATAAATGGTTATTTTTTAATGGGCTGAATACCAAAATGCCATCATATAATGAAAAATATGAAATTATATACTTTTTTTTTTTAAGTACATAAAGTATTGATGTTTGAATCAGTGTTCCTTTTTGTTGTGATCAAAGCTGTAAATATGCAGAGGCTTTCATGAGCAACTGAGAGATGGATTTCTGGATTTCCAGTGGGTGATCGATTTTAGATGATGTACAATCAAGATCCATTCCGACTTCCAACTTCTCTTTGTGCAATAATACACCAGACGTAGGGTATTCAGTGCAGGTCATATTTGTCTTGAATGATTTTTTTGAGTAATGTTAACCAGAGATATGTAAGATTTAAAGGGATAGTTTGACATAGAGCAGACTCAAACGCAGCACAGTACAGTGAGTTATGTCTGACAAAAGGCTCCTTAGAAATGCAAGAGGTCTGAAAGTATCCAGTGATTCATGAATACAGGGCTGCCTGTTGCCATGACTACAAGCTATTTGTCAGCAAAGAAAGGGGGGCTCCTTTGCACCGCTTGACTATAGGGATACTCTCCAGTCTTGTTTCCGCTTTCTATGCCAGTATATGTTTCTGGGGACTTAGTAAAGGAAAAGGACCCTGTCTTATTGCACGGCATCATTATGATTCTGCTGATGTGTTGACTCTGTGTCTAAAATTAGGAATGTCTTCTGAAGAAGTTACTATTTTAGCAATTTATCCACTTGTCTTTGAATGCCATTGGTATCCCCCTAAGTCTGGTTTCTGTGCTGAGAACTTCAACTGAAGTGAATGTTTGTATATTTTCTGTTTCCGTTAAAAAATGATGAAATACTTAGCCTTGGTACACACATTTTAATAATTATCAATGATATGTAGTACTATTCGGTTTAAACGTGAACTGTGTAAAAACAGCTGATGTAAAGTACTGAAATAAAGTCTTAATTTAATAAATGATCTCACTTTTTCATGCTGCTCATCACTGTAAGTGACCTGACAATTCATATAATTTGTGCCAAGAGCCCGACTGTGTGCCTTTTTATTATAGCTGGAAGAAGCAGTGAATCCAGTTCTGGGGCTGTTCAAAATTTGTTGACATCATGACTTCCTGCTGAGAACCTGATTCTAGTATGTTTGAAAAAAACCTGTCTTTTGAGATTCTTGTGGAAAATGATCCTACGTGAATTGCATTTTGAATGAAATCAAGTGAAATTGCTGTGTTTCCTAGAGTTATCTCCACCCACTATAATAAACATTTGCTTGTACATTTACCTGCCTAAGCACCTTCATAGTTTCAAACCTTTGCTGGTACATTAGGTACTTTGTCAAGGAAGCCAGATAAAACGAGCCCACCAGTTCTTTCAGTTGGAGCTGCTTAGTGTTTGTTGTGGAATTTGAATAGTTTCCATTGTACAAAAAGTTTACTCCCACATCCTATTACAGGTTTACTTTAACATCTGAGATATTTGCACAACATGTTGGGAGGATATAAAATGTGAGGCGATTGGGTTTATAGAAACTCTATAATAATATCCATCATCCTTGCTGCAACTCCAGAACGTTGAACAGGTGAATATACCGTCAATGTGGGTTATCTGATTGGGAGGCTCTGTTGCGGGACTGAGTGACAAGAATGTTCACGGTAACAATAGCAGGGCAGACTTCAACAATACCACTGCTCATTTGGACTGTGTACCTGTGTGCTTCACCTTTTTTGTTTTGTGTTTCGGATGCAGTTATATCCATTTGCAGGACACTAAGTTAGCAAAGCTATGTATGCTTACTCAAACGGTTGGTCTTGTAGTACAGTGTTGTCTTGCACAAGGACTTAAAACAGACATAATATGCATAAGACTAACTCTTAAATAGTGTAGAACTATTCGGGTAAACGTGTGGATTCACTTCTTCAGAAATAGAAAATGTATCCCAACGAAGTAGAGAAACCAGAATATTGTGTCGCGAAAAAAAGTGCTTTAAATAGCCTGGGGGGTGGACAAAGAAGAAACAGGCTCCGCTCCCTTCAAAGCTATCAAAGCTATTTGTGGAGCAACCTTGTTCAACCTGTTCAACTTTGACTTCCCTAAATATTCCTTGTAAATCATAGCAGTGGTGCTGTTGTCACGGCTGATCTTTTTTTCGTTTTCCCTCTCATAAAGAATCACAGTGAGTGGCTCCTTCCAGCTCTACAGCTGGTCATCCCATGAAGTGAGCTGAAGACATCGTTTTGCCCGACTCCATCGTCAGGGACTCTGGTGACCTCTTTTGAGTCTGTTTATCCTGGTAGTCGCTCCGTGGCAAACTACGGGTAGCCGGGACGTCTGCGATATGTCTTCCTCCAAGTCACCTGCATTTTGGCTGCCCTTCCTCATATCTGTGTTTGTGTCTGGTTCATCAGGTAAGGAACTTCATCTGCTCACAGGTTCTTACTGGCACTATTAAAATGTACAATCCTTTGTTCTTACATCTAAGAGTTGATTAATTAAACCACTGCATTTGGCAGTGTTGATAATAATTCCTTGTCAGAAATGCACATATTTGCCATGGTTCAATCAGCCTTCAGCACCAAATAAGTGTCATTGTTCCAAAAGGACGACCTCTATTCTATTGCACTTCGCCTTTATCAGTACAGATCAATCTATAATATTGATTGCATCAGCTAGTATATATTGCATTTGATAATATGACTGATATGTCCTCTAATGAAAATGATGTATTCAAGGGAAGGACCCACATAGGCTAGTTTAAAAAGGTGCAACAGTTATTACAAGCCTAATAGAGTCCTACATTGGCAATCTCTTTGGAAACCGGTGACTCGGGGCACCTGAAGACTTACTTCAGGGCTGGTTACTTTTAGTCATATCACGAAGTAAATGCAAGCGAAGACATGGAATACTATTTGAGTAATTTTGACTATAAAATTACGTACTGAAATTCAAATGTCCAATTGTCAGAAGTGAAACATTTCTTAGTCAAATCAAGAGTACAGGGCTTTATAAACATAGACATTTTAATTCCTCTTCTTTTAAACGTTGTTTGTTCTCCTTCTTTCCTCCCATATCATCTCCTTCAACAATTTGTCAACCCACTTCTTCCACCTATTGTCTGCCTCAACCTGATGCCTCTCTGTTTGTGTCCCCCCCTTTACTTCCTAATAATTTCCTAATAATAATTTTTTATTACCATTTCTTTCTACCTCTTTCCTCCTCTTCCCAGCCCTCAAATACAGCAGCCCACCTGGGAACATGAGCCAAGTCAGTGGGAAGCCCGTCAGCCTAATATGCGGAGTCTCCCCCAATACGTCCAACCCAGTGCTGAACTTCACCATCTACGGCGTCCGAGTCAACAGCACCCTGAAGTGCCCAGGGCCAGAGGTCTTCCTATCTGGTCAGGTATGCTGCACTGTGAGAGTCTGTCCATTGGCCCTCACAGAGGCCCTGGATTCAGAGAGGATGAAGATTTACCTGACCAGCCCTGATTTTGAGATGGTTTTTGAGTCATTTTATTGAGTTCTGTCGATAAAAGTGTTTCCCTGTATATAGGCTTCCTCTTTCTCCCGCAGGGGATAAGGGGTTACTGTGAGACCAGATATGTTGAACTGTGTGCAGTGTGGAGCATGAGCTCCACTATGCTGGAGGACAATGGCACTTACGTGGTGTGTCAGGGCACAGATCTACAACCTATCCATGGCTTCCTCACTGTCTATGGTAAGGGCAAACTTCAGTCCGACGTGGGGTCCGCTGTTCTCAGGAGACTGCCATGGTAGAGTGAACATCTGTAGGAATTCAGCAGGAGTTTGCTTAGGGAGCCAGAGAAGCTTAGGGTTCACATTACTCTTTAATAAATCTAGGCCCCAGCAAACAACAAAACAACAAACATTCCCTGACTGGGAATCAAACCCGGGTTCCTCAACCACCGCAAATGTGATACAACCTCTGACAAGAAACAATTTGAGAAACAATTCAGCTCGTTCAGCTAAAAACCGAAGTTTGAGGTTGTGCCTCGTGTGTGGAAGTTAAAGGGAACCGGGTTCGACTCCCAGAGTTCCCTTTCTCACTCTGTGTTTCTTTGCGCCAACCCTGCCTGTTCAGCAGAGAATAGTAGCTACTTCGCCATCCTCCTTGGCTGCGTAATTGGCGGCTTCTTTGGGATCCTCCTCTTCTTTGGTCTGGCGTTCATTTTGCTGAATCACTCCGAGAGGTTCCAGAAGTGTTTCAGTGAGTTGACCTTTCACATTGTTTTCTGAAAATGACATAATGGCCCTGCCCTTCCGCTGAGCTGAGGTTAAATTTCTCTTTATTTCTGTTACAGAGGGAAGAACACCTCATGATGACATAACAACAATTGTTGAAGAGTATAAGACAATGTGAAGTTTATAAAGCGCTACTCAACTGATTTTTTTCTGATTTAAGATACCTGTTCTCTATTAATTGAAATAACTATATTTTATTTATATTTATTAATATTTGTACATAATGCAGGGTGATGAGGCTCTTTCACACCTCCTTTATGTTAAATAGCCTAAAGCTGCAATGTTCTCCTTACGCTCCTTTATGCTTTTCTGAAATATTCTGGTAAATCCGTTTTTGGAAACAATAGGACGAAAGGAGTTTCAGACAACCATTTGAGTGCTTCAATGCATGGTGGCAAAAATTGTGTGCTTTGAGAGGCTAAGTACATGGTCAGCATTGAGGCTTGGGAAAAAATACATGCACTTTAACAATTTAGAAATTCAAAGCTGATTGATCATTGTTTCACTAACATGAAGCTTCAACGGGGCACACCAATACTTTTCGCATTGTTCTGAAAATCAAGCTTCCGACCTTGTCCTAAGCTGAGTTGCAATGTCTCTTTGTTTGCTTTACAGAAAAACTCAGGCTGACTTCACAACAATCCATAAATGTGAAGTTTATTAATCACTACTTAACTGCATTTTTCTTATGTCAAATAACTTCTATTTTTAAACTGAAAAAGACACGGCTAATATAATAAAAGATATTCATTGTGCACTGCGTTGCACCAGGCTAAGTAAATAATGCAAGATGATGAGGCTTTTTCACTACTGTATTTAATCAATTATGTTAAGGAAAAAGTAAAATGCTGCAATGGTCTCTCCGGGCTTGACTGTCTGGCTCCATCTGGTGAAATCTGGACAAAATCACATCCTCCTTGCAGATACCTGACATTATGAATACCAGTAGTCATGTGGAAGCCTCAATACGGGTGCCCAAGCTTTAAAACGATCAACACAGAAAATTAATAAAATGTTATTATCAATTATTTCTAAATTTAAGCATCAAATTGACAGGGCTGATTATCCTCCAGCCATGTCTTCAGCTTGTTAACAAATGAGTGGAAAAAATTGCAATATCTTATATCCATCTGTAATTTATTCCAAGTAGAAAGAAGCTCTTACTGAAAATACAGTCGAGGGATAGAGATCCATAGAGGGATATCTAGACCGTAAGGAATTTGAAATATAAGACATGCATTGGCAAATTCCGTATAATTATCCTAAAAGCTCATACAATGGTGGTAGGTTTTTGGCTTCCTATCTGTAGCCTTGGGCCTATGTTTAGAGAAAGAGAAAAAAGGATATGACTAAAGGAAAGATTTTCTAACATTGAGTTAGAAAAAGATTTATTCGTCCAATTTTAAGCATTGCTTCTGTAAATTCAAGTGCAGCTGGTTGTTTGTTCTTTGCGTGCACATATAAAACCGAGTCATCTGAAGGCATCTGTACCTCAACATCAGTAAAAACACATGCCAAATCATTCATTTAAAGACTAAACTTTATTGATAAAATTTAAAGATAAATTTGGCCCTAGTATTGATGAGGGGTCCCTTTTCTGCTATTTTGGGCATGAAAGGCTTACTTATGGGTCTATAATTCCCAACATCCCTGGGGTAACCTCAGGTGTTACAGAGCCGGATTTCAAGAAAGTTAGAAATACCCCCTGTTGAATAAAAAAATGAAAATGAAACCCTCAGTGATGGTACTAATAAGTGTCAGTTTACATGTTTAAATAAAGGAGTAAAAACCATACCCACCCTTAGCTTTATCATTTTTCACATTAATTAATTCACATTAATCTCAGATACCTTTCAGATAGTGACAGGTTCAATGTCATCCATTGGGACATGGTCTAAATCTGTGGTTCCCAAACTTTTTCTGCAGGGACCCCCTTTTGTAGATAAGAATATTTTTGCTTCCAAACTCCACTGGAATTTATTTTAAACATTGTAGTTCATACAAAAATTAAGCTTCATACTGAACAAAACAAAATTAATAAAGTGCAAAATCACATACAGTGGAATTACTGTGCAAGTAAGTGACATGCATCACGTTTCTTATCTTAAGTTTTTACTGTGCAACAGCACTTATTGCTGTCATCATTTTCCTTGAAATTGGCTCACAACACAAAAACGGCTTTAAAACTTAACCAGCTCCCTGAGAGGAAAAAAAAAAAAAACCAAACTAAAACCTGAACCGTTGCTCTTCAAAAATTACACCTTTAATCCCAACATCTTCTCAGTGACTGGCGTGGGCTTGCTTTGTGCTGCAGATCTTCTCAAATCGGGGCTGCAGCTGTGAGACCGCCACTCTCCGTTCATTTTCAGTGTCCAGCACTGATCCAATGTCTTGGACTGAAACTGCAACCTCATTGTTGTATCAGAGGTGACATCAATGAACTGTCCCTCTTCCGCAGTGCTGAAGTCTGCTGACAAGTCGTGTTTTGATGTAGTTTACGGTGGCAACGACGTCCGTCATTACATCGCTCAGCTCGGGACTCAGCTGTTTAGATGCCAGTGCTTCACGGTGTACCATGTGTCCACAGCACATCGGGGGAAACACGCTTGATGAATGCTTGCAGCCCACTTAATTTCCCAGCCATAGCCTGAGCCCCGTCTGTGCAGATCCCCACACAGTCCTCCCATTTCAGATTGGCCTCTTTCAATTCAGTGTCAACGACTTTGAACAGTTCTTCCGCCGTGGTGGTGACTTGTTTGCAGGAAAACAGATCCTCCCTTAAATCTCCCGCATCGACAAATCTAACTTACGTTATCAGCAAACAGTCCTTGTTACTGTCAGTCGATTCATCCATCTGCAGAGAAAAGCGTACCTTGTCATTAAGGTGCTCCTCTATGTCTTTTGACATATCTTAAATGTGCCTCGCAATGGTGTTGTTTGACAGAGGAATGGCTTTTAGCTTGTTGGCTGTTGCTTCATCAATCATTGTTGAAACCATATCGATAGCAGAAGGAAGTATGAATTCCTCTGCTATAGTGTGCGGCTTTACACGAGGCGATTTGAGCATTTGATGGCACAGATGCAGCTTTAGTAAAGCACGACAGTTTAGGAGTTTTGTTCTGAAGAATTCAACTGGCTTATCTTTGTGCTCTGGATGGGTTTTCTCCAGGTGGCGTCTTAACTTGTTTGGTTTCAAACTGTCAGCCTAGGGCGACATATGCCTAGTCACATTTTCTTATTTTAGCTTTTGAACTTGTACCTTGAGTCGGTGTACACTCCTCTGCTGTACGTTTAGATGGGAGCCCTCTCACAAACTTCTCCATCTCATGCTGGAGAACGTACATCTTCATTTACCTTGCCGCGCCCCCCTGCAAAAGCTTCACCCCCGACTTTGGGAAACACTGGTCTAAATGTGGTAACATCTAATCCAGTCCTTCACATACATCAGCAGCCCTCCACCTCGTCATTTTTAATGACCAGCCAATGGTGCGTTTTTATGAAGTCTCAGAGAGTAGAGTCAATAAGTAACTTCCCAAGTAAATGTCCCCAAAAACTCAAGCATGGTTAACCATTTGGAAAAAAGCTTTCAATGTTTTTGATGACTGAATTTAGATCATGAGCTTTATCTCTGTTTAAATGGTCCATGTTGATCACCTGGTTCAGGTGTGGCTCCAGGACACTAGCCCACCACATCGACAGTGAAGATTTTAGTGGACGGCTACCCACAGCAACCTCCGGGAAATCCAGCTGGATCAGTGGCGTTGCCTGGAAAGACGGAGAGTGTTTGGCAAGAACCCAAACATTTCCCAACACACAAAACACATTGGTTTGTATTTGTTTCTATTTTCCATGTGGCCAGGTGCTCGCGTAAACAGCTTGATTCATATCATTGTTCAAAATATATTTGTATGGGATGAAACGTAGACCATAGACCAAATGCAAGCCATCTCAAACAACTGCAAATACCGAATCTATTAATTATTTTTTTTAAAATCATTATTATTGAATTCATTTAGTAAATGGTAAACTACTACAATGGTCTTTTCATGATGCACCATATGGTTCCATCTGCTGAAGTATTTTGGTAAATGCGGTACAATATCAGATCCCATTTTTGAGAGCCAGTTAAGACGCTGCCATTTCCATTTAAAATATATTAATTATTAAGTGCAAGGCATAAAACAGTAGTTAGTATTTTATTGAAATGATCTACTTCATTATCTTAATTTTAGTCCCCATAATTAATATTCAACATATCATGCAACAGGATAGCTTTGGGGTGAAAGCATTCTTTAAATATAAATAAAAAGGTTTTATACATTCTGTTCAAACATTGGCTTTATTATTGATTCACAAAGAGCGCAAAGTGCAGATTAGCGGCATGTTGTCGAATCCAGTGGATCAAAATATTTTTCCAGCACATAGTGCAAAGTGGGCTTTGAAACGCTTTTAATCCTCATTACACATTCATGGTTTGATTGATTGATTTCTGATTTTGAGTTTAACTTGTAAAATAATGTATAATTACTTTTCATGTACGCATTTGTTTCCTAGTTCCAGATACCTTTACACCTGTGATTCACGGCCTGCAGAAAACATACAGACACAGAAGTTGCTTGTTAATGACAAGATGTTGCCCTTTTGTTGACTAAAGGAGCCTGCATGCATTCTCTGTTTATGCCATTATAGCTGAAAAGCGCTGACAGCCAAAAATAAGACTTCTCAGAATCAACGCGTGCAAGCATATTGTCAAGCTCATTACTTTTGTGTGTTATTTTTCATATCCAGTGTGATTGCCTACCCTTTTCTATGTGTATAGAAAGTTCCTGTTTGAGTTCGACCTTGCCCTTGGGTTGTCACACACTATGTGATGGGTGGGTCTTTTTAATGAGCAGATTTAACATTCCGCTAATTGTCTGCCTCTGCTACAGACTCACACGTCTTCTTGCACCTTATAATGTTCACATCTAAGCGGTAGGGTTCTTGCTTCGCAGTGGCATCGCAGGAGTAAAAATAGTTTCAGCTATCAACACTTCAACCCCGACACAGATAGTGAAAAAGCATTTTGGAGCCGCGACAACCCCCTCTCGCAGTCAGATGTCACACCCAACCCTGCATCTCTTCTTAGTCAGTGAGAATTAAAGGTGGAATATTCCTCTAGAGTGTGTTTACACCCCTGCCTCCCTCTGTCTGTCCCAGCGCTGGTGTCTGAAACTGCTCACCTCCCTCCATGACCTCATCCTCTCCCTGGAGGCCCGCACCTGTTTGTCAGATTACTTTTGCCCAGAAAAGAAGAGAAGGGAGCAGTTTTTCCTTCCTCACAGTCTTCCTTCCTCACCTTCTCCACACTAATCTTTCCTCCGCATGCACCGCTCATTGCAAGTTTGGCCCTATTACATACGGTATATTCACTATTCACTTGAAATACATTATTGATTT
>JAOYSI010006071.1:0-13106 GCA_025775065.1 Hiodon alosoides | reverse complement strand
AGTTATATTATTAGTATATATATACTAGTATATATTTTCACATTTTGGCTTTAACTCCTAATTTTTACTCTTTATCTAGTTTGTTCTCGTTAGTCTACTCAGATACATGTTTCATATGTTCATGGAGTATTTAGAAATTCTGCTTAAATTTGTCTCAGAATGGGGCAGAACCCAAGCATACGCACCAGTTTACACAAACGAAAATGAATTTTTAACAAACTCATTCTGTTTTTGACGCCGTGGTGGGTAATATGTGACTATAGTAACGCCGATATTCTTTGTCTGTGTGAAGTTATCTTGTGTCTGTATAGTGGTTTAGCGAGCAAACAGTTACCATCTGACGGTACCTTGAGTACGACAAAGCGGCGACAACGGGGTTCATTGTTATTTTAACCTGGTCTCTGGGAAAACGCCCCACTAGGGGGGGGCGGGTAAACTCTGCTGTCACGGTGTCCTTGTAAGCTGTTTGATTTACAACAGCCGATACAAACCCTCATTTGCTTTTCGTTAATATTTATACAAAGGCAGACATTTGCAGTGACACAACCGTTTTAAAACCACATTACGACAAATACTAAATAGTGAACCGATTTCCTACATTCGTTTGGGTATAGAATGTCTGGGCAGTGGCGCATTTAAAAACATTCTATTACTACCTAATAATCGAAAAGCTGCCACTGAAACCTTTATCTCACTAATGTCAATCTACCCAAACGGGATGTTATGACAATATAACAATTCCGAAATTCCCGCGTTCAATGATTTGTGTATTGGAATAATACAGTAGCAATAGAAATTGTAGGCGATCTTTGTTTATATCTCTGATTTCAGCTGTAGTTCCGCCCCCATTACCCTGCTCTGTTGGCCCCTGTTGCTTTTTAAATATCCTACACTAAGTAATGGTGTCTCTGCAGTACTTTTGTTAAGAATGCAGCTCCACATACAGCGGTCCAGTTCTGGCCAGAAGAGCTTTTTTACAAGGCCGACCATTTGGATTCTCCTATAGTCGACTGATTTTGCAAAACATTAATTATAACTCTGTGATCTTGAAGTACCTTACGTTGGGTGTTTTTTAGTCTATGACTGCCACCTAGTGGCACCATGTAAAGAGTATTTCGTGGTAAGACGGGTATTTTCACATCGGTGGCTCGTTGTTGAAATGCTGCAATATAAATCATATTCAAAGTATTTTAGTATTAATTTTCAAATTATTATTAATATAACATTTTATTTAATAATTTCAGTGAAATCTTTAGTAAAGTGCCGACCAAATAATTTCAGCACCATGGACAGCAGACGTTTACCTAAGCGATATGGGTTTAAAGCATACGAATTCATTTGATTGTATTAAAACTTCCGACTGTGCAAATTAATTTACTAGTGCAAGGAGTGAAACAAAATTCAGATAAAAAAATGAAATTCTGAAAATGAGAGGACAAAGGGTTCTGACTTAATTATTAGTTTGAAAGCCTCTTGAGGTTGAAAACTCTACAGGTGAAAGGCCAGAGAATTTATTGACCAGAAGTTCCTGTCATTCTTCCAAGTTGTCTGGATTAACACCTGGTGTTTATTTTGTAATTTAGAGTTATCTAAAACTCTAGAAAGTGAGTGAGTTAGTGAGTGAGTGAGCGAGTGAACAAACGAGTGAATGAGTGTGTGAGTGAGAAAGTGAATGAGTGAGGGAGCGAGTGAATAAGTCATGTGACACCCAAGTAACGTTTGTGTTTTCTTTGGCTTCACCTCTGCCCCTACAGCCTGCAGGCGGAAGGAGCAGGAGCATGATAAAGGGGAGGGGGAAGGGGGGGGCATCTCCAAAAAGCCACGGCTGGTCTTCACCGATGTCCAGCGTCGCACCCTGCACGCCATCTTCAAGGAGAACAAGCGTCCGTCCAAAGACCTGCAGATCACCATCTCCCAGCAGCTGGGCCTGGAGCTCACCACAGTTAGCAACTTCTTCATGAACGCACGGAGGCGGAGCCTCGACAAGTGGTTGGACGACAGGAGTTGTCACTCAGCCATCACAACTTCTTCATCAGGTGCTTGTACCAAAGTATGAAGGAGCAAAAAGTCAGACTGAAACCTCGGTAGAAAAGCTTTAAATAAAATAATAATAATAATAATAATAATAATAATAATAATAATAACAATAAATATTAAAGACCTGGACCATCAGACAATTCATACTTTAAAAAGAATACCAAAGACTTCTCACATCAGAGGCGTTCGTCTGTGACATATTTATGTCGCACATTTTGCTAAAAACCAAAGAGGGAGAAGAAAGTTACACTGAGTTTCACACAGCTTTCAGCCTCCATTCTTAATCCAAAATCATCGTCATTGGCCAGGTTTTCAGCACAGTGACATTTTCTCAGCCATTTCCTTGTGTTGTTATAGCATCAAAGGTATGTGACGTCAAGTGAAGAAAAACACTGTGTGCTACCCAGTGGGGATGAGTGCCGTAGGGCTGGCTTACTAGGCCAGGTCCCAGATGCTGTGGAGTCGTCGCAGCCCTTATTATAAATTCCCTTTCCATTCCAGGAGCTCAGAGGTCCAGGCTGTGAGGATTCTTTTTTAGCAGAATGTTACTAATATAGTAGCTCTTTCTTCCTAATTGTTAAAGATCTACACAAAGCCAAAGTAAACCAAAGCCAAATTGCTCCAGAAGTTTTTTTTCAGATCACAAATCAAGATTGTATAACCTACCAAAGAAGAAATCAGTATTATATATGTGATTCTGAGACTATTTTTGGTTATTTTTCCCAAAATATTAACTTTGTAGTAACAAACCGTAGAACTTTTTATGGTTACATGCTGAAGGTGCAGTGGAGGGAGTCAGCAAAATCAGGGTTTCTTGCATCTTTTACTGGGAATATAGTTTACTTAGTTCTCAGCTATGTTTCATTCACAAAAAAACAAAAAACACAGTGACATGACAAGTCCTTAACATTAGTCTGCTCATAGAAAGTCTTGAGAAAAGCCTTTTATTCATCCTTTTCACTTTCTTTTGAACGGTCGATTTTTTCAAGGGGGCAAAATGAATTAGCGCCTGGTTCGCAATGTATTACTCGTCTTCCGTTACTCAAGTCCTCGAAAGTACGTGTTTTGGACACGGTGTTAGGCCTAGTGTTTATGCTTTTCTTCAGTTAGGGATGCCTGATGTTTTTTGGGATTAACACACACACACACACACACACACACATTTGCATATATATGTTACCATATTTCATACATACCCAAATATACATATTTACACAGTTACTTTAAAATGCCTGCAGCTAGCGACCAAAGACTGGGTGTTCCTTCAGCCGGACCTTAATACTGTTCTGTTGCACACAAAATACTGTTCATATTTTGGGCCTTGAGTTGTTGGAAAACCACCTATAACACTGCTTGGCATGCCTAACAATACAATCAGAAAGACAAATACCCAAGCAGCCACTTTAAAGGGATATCAGTTCCCAGGATGTGTTATTAATACCTGCGTGGCCCGACCTGGAAGTTTCCATTCTGCCTATGTAGCTTTTGCTGCGTATCCCTTTGTCCATGCTCTGTACTATTTCACCTCTGAATCACTACAAGCTGTGTGTGATCTTCCCGCCTTGGGTTAGGGTTAGGGTTAGAGCTAGGGTTAGGGTTAGGGTTAGGTACTACACCTTGGCAGTCCATTGTTCTGCACCGCAACCAAACGAATCTATAGCAAGCGTCTTCACCTTTCCCGTGGTTTGTTCCGCTTCGCGGGTCGCTCTGTCTCACGGCTCGTTCCATGCCATGGTTTGTTTGGTGGGGAACCTATGCATTTTTCAACTGGGAAGAAAGCCCAATGAGGGGTTGTGGTCTTTCAGGACCAAGCACATCTCTGGCCCTGTGATTTACCGTGTATATTTACAAAACTTGTGATGTGTTAATTTGGCAGCAATGAAGCAAATTTTAAATCACCTGCTGCAACATGAAAAAAAAGAAAAATTTCTTCTGCTATTTATAATTTGAACCAAAGACGCTACCTCACTCTAGTTCCATTGGGGATTTTAATCACACTGAGACAATAAAGATGATACCAAAGATTTTTTTCTGACACGTTCTACAGGTACTCTGCGATTGATCACCTCTTCTGATTCAGTGCCGCCCCTTTCTAAATCCACCCCCACCTCATCATTTTCCCCGGTTTCTCTTCATTAGTAATCTGCTAATAAAGCCACAGACATGTTCCAAAACTTTGTTAGAACTCACAGTACGAGTGCCTTGCTTGAACCAAAGTGTTAAACCGTTGTTGACCTCTGCCATGTCACCTTTGACCCTTTGAATACCTCAGCCTCCAAAAGAGGCCAGTAATGAATAAAAAAGGAGTTTCCTCACATGGTGCTTTTTTCTAGTGCATCCATGCAATGAACACATAACCAAAGGAGTAATATGTCCATGCTTTTCGCTGACAAACCAAAGGAGTAATGTGTCCATGCTTTTTGCTGACAAACCAAAGGAGTAATGTGTCCATGCTTTTTGCTGACAAACCAAAGGTCATTTTCTTCCCTGCCCCCCACCACCACGGTCCGTATTCTCCAGCAGAATCCGCATTGGGTCGTGCCTGTACTAATATTTCTGAATACCTCGCAGAATTAATCCCTATGGTTATGTTGTATAGAGTCTATGTGATAAAGGAAAGAAGGTTTGATAATTGTTCTTGTTATGTCCTTTATAAGATCTAATTTTGATGTTTTGGCAGACCTGTAGGTTGTATTTTAAAGATTGCAGGTAATGTTTTCAGGATGGAATGATAAAAATAACATTTTTATTAAGAAATTTTGTTATGCTGATATTCTGGTAATGTTAGAATGACTTTTTGTTGTTGTATTCCTGGCACCGCAGGGTGCTGTGATCATGTGTGTGTACCTTCCTACTTCTTTACTTCATTGTTGTGATCTAATTTAATTGCATTTTTGTATTGCTTAATCATTGTTTTAATTTATGCATTTGTAGGTACTATATATTTGTATATAGTAGTTTTCCACCAAAGTTTTATGTTCAAATTTTTTTAAAGCTTGGATTGTTGAAGGTGTGGGGTTTTGTAGTGCAGGGTATACCTTCACATATCTGAGCATGCAGCACTTCAGTTTGGGTTATGAACACTGCCAAGTACTCAAAAAGGAAATTGCCGACAAAACAAGAATTTAAAGTTGTTTGTTACTCAGATGGCAAAAATGCAGTGTATGTGTATATAATTAACTTTTAAAAATGGTTATCTTATGGGTTCTACTGCACATCCAAAGATTTATTCAAATCAAACCAAAGTTATGTTTAATATTGAATAGCACTGGCATTGGTGAAGTGGAACTGTTGTGTTTTCATTTGCTGTTGCTTTGGATGCTGGTGGAGAAAACAGATAGGGTGGAGGACACAGGACTGCATGGACCAGCTTTTGTTTTGTTGGCTGCCTGTATGTGATTGTATGTTCTGTCTAATGTACAATTTGTCGCCCGGGGCTGTGAGCCTGGTTGAGTTTGCCACCTTGTACCCGGAGAGGGGCGGGGCCGTGGCTAGGCAGCCGGACTGCCAAGGAACTTTGCCATGTCAAATGTTGCCGCCTGTATCTGGCTCCATCTGCTATCTGATATTTTGGTGTGTGTCATGTAATGACAGCGAGAAATTACAGTTAATAAATCAGCAAAGAAACTATTCAAGTTATATGTGTGTGTGTGTGTGTATGTGTGTGTGTGTGTGTGTGTGTGTGTGTGTGTGTGTGTGTTTATCATCACTGCAGGCCTCTGGGGAACTCATTCAACTGCAATCTGTCATTTTTGAAACACTTAACTTCCAAAAATACAATAGAAACCTGGGATTTCCAATTCCAAATCTAAATTCAATCCGTGAAATTTCTTTTAACATGCCGTTTACTGTTCTCCTCAACTCTTGGAATTCTGCCCACATTATGAGACTGGAATTGTCCCAAGTGAACAGGAGTTCCCATGTGGATGGTAAACATCTTAGCAATGATAGCGCCATAGACAATCACTTTTGAGCAAAAAAGATTTAGATTCTCAGCAAGGTGGGGTTTCCTCCAGCAATGAAATGTACCAGGCTATGATAAGTGAAAAAATCCTTTCTTATGTTTATAAAATTGGGTGGAAGTTGATGTTTATGTCTTTGTATCTGCATTTAAAACTGTTATTCTGTCAAGCGGTAATTGATTATTGCAATTTATTTGTTGCTAATCACTCTCTCTCTACCATATTCTCTATCAACCAGTCCCTGTTAAGTGTTTTATTATTATTATTATTATTATTATTGTTATTATTATTATTATTATTATTATTATTATTTATTACAGTGTGCTGGAAAAAGCATAGCAAAGTAATTGTCAATCTTGGGCTTTTTTGAACAGTAGTTATTTTTGCATTTCCTTTTGTTTTTCCACTGTAAATGTGATTTTTGAAAATATATGCATTAAGTTTGTTCCAGTTTTTGTAAAAATTACGTGGATTGTATTTACTCCACGTTTGCAGTTTTAATTTCTATGACTTGCAAAATCATCTAACTGTGTTTTGCTAAACTAAGAAAAAAAGGCAATTCAGCGATAATCTCATTATGTTTTTTTTTAAATTGTTAAATGTTTCGGCATTTCTGTAATGGCAAAAAATAATCAGAGAAAATAAAATGCTGGTCTTTTCCATTACATTAAATCAAGATGTGGTGGTGTTATTTCATGTCAAAGTTCCCCTCCGTAAACATGCATCATTAAAGTGAGTGTTCAGCGATAGTTTATACCAGGTGTCTTTGCACGGAATTTACCGTCGGGAATGACAGTTGACCGAGTGGGTTTCCCAGGCGGTTATATTACCTGGACCGATAAATGGTCCGCATCACTTATTTAATGTATATTAGCTCACAATATTTAAGTTAAATTAGTTAAATCCATTTTAACCTTAAAAGGACTTCAATTAAATAATTAAGAGGTTATAGTGAAATAACGGAGACGCTGGCACACACAAGCACTAGTTAGCGTACTTAAATTGAAAAAAAAAAGAGTTCAAAAAAGAGTACATTTACCGCCTATCTACAGTTAGGTGTCATCAATTTGTATCAATGTGTCTGAACTCAACATTCTGATTTTGAAGAAAATTTGGAATAAAAAACTAGAAACATAAACGCCGCTTACCGCATACTCAAAATAAATCCAACAATACAATACAACAATAGCTTCAAAGGGTATTTCTCAAGGTAAGCTGTGTTAATTGTGTTTTATAACAATGTGAACGAAATAAAATATATAATTAAACATGTTAGCCTTACTGTGAGTAAAAAGAAAACCTCAAAACAAAGTTTGCATTTCGCTTACTATACAAGAATGACGTTTATGCTTACACGCTTGCACTCAAGGAAGTACCTAATGACCAGTTAATTAATCAAAACACGGAACTTTGCCCAAAACATTAAATCTCGTATCACCTAGTAATTTTGAAAACGCTGGAAGTAGCAAAAGTTGAACCGTTGTCAACTGCATCAAGTTCAGTCCAGGGCTATATATGGGAAGTGACGCGGGGAATGCGAGCTATTGTTGGGACACGTGACTAAGAAAGTATGCCTGATCTGTTTTGACAGGCGATAGAGCGACCGGGATCAGCTGAAACAGTATCGTCACACAAATGACACCTATTACACCAACATGGCAACATATTTCACTGTTTTACGGGTTAGTCTACTACGGCGGATTTAGTTCAGGAAATGATATCGTATTGTGTTGCTTTCTCTGGTGAGGTTAGTTCGAATTAACGTTATCTCAGTTATAGTCTGCTACAAATTAGATTTATTTAGCTGATGATGGCGAGAGGCAGTTTAGGATGACACTAATAGAACAGTAAGAGGTATAGCAATGGTCGTCAATGGAGACGCGATAATGGGTAAAATAGCATTACTGATATTATGGCAGCTAACACGTCTTTTTAAAAATGATTGTTTTTGAGCCCGAAGAACGGTAGAGCGATGGGCTTAACATACGCAAATGGAGGCGGTAGTAATACCTGACTGGGGATTGCAAGCACATCGTTGATGCATGGGTGTTAGGATGTCGTGTTAGTTAACCTATTAAGGGTAGTTTAGGGAGAAAGACGGGCGTTACTGAAACGAGCGCCTAGAATGGAAGCAGGTTTGGTCCGGATTGTAATAATACATTCTAGTTAGTTCGCGTTGCGTTGTTTTTAACGTTGGATAGAAATTCGAGCTGCAATGTAATTATACTTGAGCACTTATGATTTCATTAGAGAACAGGTTACGATGTTAGTTGCCTGTCTAGTCCAGGCGTCGAGTCTTGTTTCCTGGATGTTTTTTTCTTCTTCTGTGCTACAGGAGGCTTTGTAGCTGACCTCTGTTTAGTTAAGATCAAGAAGCCTAGAAAACACAAAGACAGCAACTCGGGGGATTCAGTTTTGGATGACAGCTCACAACTGCAAAAATGAAGCCATATCGAGGTAAATGGAGCAATATCTTACTGTAGATCGACGTTTAAGGAAAGCAGTGTAATGACCACTAGATAGCTATTATGATTATGATTATGATTATGATAATGATTATGATTATTATCTGTCTTATTGCATAACTTGGACTACTAGTGTGACTACACTCAAGCCTGTGTACTTGTACCTGTATAAACAAATTCTAAAAATACTAGATAAAAAGCCAAGGGATTATCATCACTGTAACATCCTGAAAAAATATAATTTCTGACAACTACTTATTTTACTCTGACGCCTGATTTGAAATTATTTATAATCTTGCACCCCCTCTTCTTAGAGGATGCCTGGCCTATCCCGGCAGTGGCAGTGCCAGTAGGACTAGAGCATCTACTAGGGGGGACTTGGTACTGCAGTTCAGAAAGACAGCCTTTGGTCAATCTGCTTTCTCAGTTAAAGTAGTGGGGAAGTGGAATTCCATACCCACAAACATTAGAAATTCAGGAAGCTTTGTAGTGTTTAAAGCCAGCCTTAAGCTTTGGCTAAAGTCAGCATAAATGTGTCACCACCAATGATTGCCTTGTATTTTGTTGTATTTATCACACTGATTTTATCATTTTCATATTGATGGACTTATGTATTGTGCTGTTTTATGTAATGTACTTATTGTTCTGTGGTTTTTGTTTACCTACCATGGGACAACAGATGCAAATTAGCTGCTAGCGAACTCTGGTGCAATTACTTCTTAATTGTGCACTGTCCCTGCAAAATTAACAATAAAAATAAATACAATTTTAAAAAATAGTGACTTTTTAGAAAATGTTTAATTTATTACAGTCCAATTGAGGTGTTTAATGCAACTGAATGCCTTTTTGCGAATACGGGAGATATGGGGGATGAGAAAGAAGTTTTTTACTTTTGGTCACGTTTACCTGTGTATGCCAGTTACAAAGACAGTGTTTAACCTTATCCGGCTAGGATAAATAAAGACAAAAGCAAATTTGCAAAGAGTTTAATTGTTCGCTGTATTGTATTTATTTATGTATCGTTTGACTAAGTTCGCTGTCAGTCCCTTTCAGTGTGCGCCATTGTTTGAGTTCCAATGGATAAATGTATTTAGTTGACAACCTCTCTGATACCACGACAGCACTTAACAGCGCGGTATATATATATAAGTATTACAAAACCACCTGAAATAAGTGATTGTCCAAGATCACTCTTTCAGAAGTGGCCCTCAGACCTTTGGCCTACTACAGAAAAGCAGACATGAGAGCCCCAGAGCCAGAATGCATGCCTGACTGTTTCTTACAATCTGTGAAGGCAACAACCTTGTGTCAGACAAGGTCTCTGATGATAAACCTGCAGTGTAGGATCTGCTGAATGGCAGACGTCTGTGCTGTGCTTTTCTGCTATACGGAACACATTGTTCTTTTCACGACTAGTCGCTGCCTTCCAGCTTTCTTCCCCCGCTCCCCTACCACATGTCGCCTTTTGCTCATCCTCAGCGCAGTGTTGTTTTACCACATGCCTCCATTTGCTCATCTTCAGCGTAGTGTTGTTTTACCCCAAGCTGCCGTTCGCTCATCCTCAGCGCAGTGTTGTTTTACCACATACCTCCATTTGCTCATCTTCAGCGTAGTGTTGTTTTACCGCAAGCTGCCGTTCGCTCATCCTCAGCCCAGTGTTGTTTTACCAAATGCCTCCGTTTGCTCATCTTCAGCGTAATGTTGTTTTACTGCACACCGCTGTTTACTCATCCTCAGCGCAGTGTTGTTTTACCTGCGCGCCACCATTGGTTCAATCTCAGCGCAGTGTTGTTTTACCGCACGCCGCCATTGGTTCAATTTCAGCGCAGTGTTGTTTTACCTGCATGCCGCTGTTGACTTGACCTCAGCCTGGTGTTGTTTTACCGCTTGCCGTAGTAATAGGAAACCAGATTTAAACCATCTTGCAGCTCTGTCCAGTCAACCAATGGTGTTTATTAAACACTGTCCTGTAGTCCATTCATTGAATAGTATTGATTAAACACCGTTCTGTAGTCAATTAATCGAACGGTGTTGATTAAACACTGTCCTGTAGTCAATTAATCGAATGGTGTTGATTAAACATTCATCCACTCGACTTTTTGACATTCAGTTTATTTCTGCTTTCATGTTTTTGTCTAAGAACATTGCTGAGATGCTGCTAAGTTGAATTCCAGCCTTACTTCTGATCTGATCATGGACTTAATTAGTGAAGCAGTCATCCTCCCTAGGCTGGCCTCACGCTTTCTAAAAAGGTCCGTTGTTTTATAGCTTTTAATGAAACCTAAGAGCCATATTTAGCAGGACTCATCATGGAGTATCATATTGGGATCAAAGCATAGCCAACACTTTATAATGGGGATGGCAGATGAGGGCACAGTGATTGGATCGTAGATAACTGGATGATTGGAACTTGTTGCAGTATGCAGTAGTCTCAACTCGACATGAGCAATAATGACACCATATTTTTGTTTTATATTCATTTTGTTATTACCCTGGAGATGGCCAAACCGTACCCACACCTGTGCTCACCTGAGTGTTTTCATGCTGCTGTTCAGACAGTACAGACGGAGGTTCGCTCTCAAGCTAAGACAAAACCTGTTGGTCCTTTTCCCCTCTGGGAGATTTGGATGAGGTCAGTTATTTTGTGGCACATGTGATCACAACAGGGATCTCAGTGGAGTAGCTTTCTTTACTTAAAGCTGCTTCTTTGTTACAGAAATTAAATGGTTATTTATTTTTGAAGTTGAATTGTATCATTCCTTAAAGGTTAGTATTCTGTAAGATGCGTGCATACCTCGTTGGTAGACCTTTAAGTTGTATGGAATTGACAGTAGCCTCTGTCTGCATTCTGAGCGACCAGCTGATCTCTGGGATTCTCTCCAGGGCCTTGCTAGGACAGCGCTAGCTATTATGTATGGTGTGTCTCAGAATAGCATAAACTCCCACCAAGGCAGAAAGAGCAGGCACCAGGCCAACATCAAACAAAGAATTGCAGACCAGCCAATGTGCATGGCGTGTCAGAGCCGGTCAAATAGCTTTCTGTCTACCCTGTGTCAGTCAGACCTTGTCAGTTAGCTCTCTGTGTACCCTGTGTCGTCAGATCCGGTCAGCTAGCTCTCTGTCTTCCCTGTGTCAGTCAGTGCCGGTCAATTAGCTCTCTGTCTACCCTATATCATTTAGACCCAGTTAGTTCTCTGTGTACCCTTTGTCAGTCAGACCGAGTTAGCTCTCTGTGGATGTCTCTCGCTGCTCCTGCTGTCTCTCACCGCACTTTCTGTCTCTCGCCGCTCTTTCTGTCTCTCGCCGCTACTGCTGTCTCTCGCTGCTCCTGCTGTCTCTCGCCGCTCCTGATGTCTCTCGCCGCTCCTGCTGTCTCTCGCCGCTCCTCCTGTCTCTCACTGCTCCTCGCTTTGACTGCTACTGCAGGTTGTTACACTGCATTTTTTTACACTACAGTTTGTCACTGGGAATTCAAAGTGCCAAGATGCTTTATTTCTGCATTAAAAAATGTTCTGTGGTTTAACTATGGAAGGTGGTCTCATAGTGTGTGTTGTTTGTCTAGTTGGTCTCTGACTAAGCTTTGACCCTCTCTGGGCATTGTGTCTGTCAGACGTGGCCGAGGAGTACTTTGAGTACGCGCCAGAGGAGTTCCTTGTCTTCCTCACCCTGCTTATCACAGAGGGTCGGACGCCGGAATGTTCCGTGAAGGGTCGCACAGAGGGTTTTCACTGCCCCCCAGCCCAGTCCAGACTGCCTGCCCACCCCAGACACGAGTGCAGCGAAAAACTGCCACAGGTACGGAATGTCGGCTGGGGAACGGGGGTAGGCAGGTGAGAGACGCCGTTCATTAATAGACAACATTTGTCCTCCATGTATTGAAAAGAGATGGTGTTTACCCAAAATTTCCTAAGGTGCACATACACTATATGGACAAACGTATTGGGACACCTATACATTACACCTACAGGAGCTTTTATGACATCCCATTCTAAATCCATAGGCATTAATATCGAGTTGGTCCCACCTTTGCAGCTATAACAGCTTCCATTCTTCTGGGAAGGCTTTCTACAAGATTTTGGAGTGTGTCTTATGTAAATTTTGCCCATTCTTCCAGAATTTGTGAGTTCAGACACTGATGTTGGAAGAGAAGGCCTGGCTCGCAATCTCCATTCTAGTTCATCTAGAAGGTGTTCGATAAGGTTGAGCCCAACCCAGACTCGTCCATCAGACTGCCAGATAGAGAAGCGTGATTCGTCACTCCATAGAACACGTTTCCACTGCTCCAGAGTCTAGTGGCGGTGTGCTTTACATCACTCCATCCGACGCTTGGCATTGTGCTTGGTGATGTATGGCTTGCATACAGCTGCTCGACCATGGAAACCCATGCCATGAAGCTCCTGGCGTGCAGTTTTTGTGCTGATGTTAATGCCAGAGGAGGTTTGGAACTGTTCCAAACGAGGTTTGGAACAATGTAGTTATTGAGTCAGCAGAGCATTGGCGACTCTTACGCACTATGCTCAGCACTCGGCGACCCCGCTCTGTAACTTTACGTGGTCTGCCACTGGTTGAGTTGCTGTGGTTCCTAAACGCTTCCACTTTGCAATAATACCACTTACAGTTGATCGTGGAATATCTAGGAGGG